>JASDQU010295627.1:0-14164 GCA_032191745.1 Picea mariana | reverse complement strand
GTGCAGAATTCTGAGGGACAAAAAACAAAGGTAGGTACAGATTACTAAACCAGACAGATCATTTGCAAGCATTAAACTAACAACATTCAAATATCCTTACCTTTACGACGCCATTTCTGTCTCCAGCCAAGCCTTCAAAGTTCAAACGCCAAGGAAACTCCTGTAGCGCTCTCTCCCGAACACCACCACAACAATAATGCTGCCCGTGGTCGCCAGTTCACGGCCATATCACTAACAGGAGACTAGGTTAGTAGGTAGTACCGTAGTAGTGTAGGTAGTCTGATCAGAATTTATGAGGGTAGCTGGTTCATTTAGTTCATACAACTGCACCTGGACACCTATTCAAATTTCAATTAAAGACTTTAGATTCGACTGCAACACAATCGGGGAAGCTTCCGTCACCCATGTCCCATCGCCTCCGACTCCCGAGTTTAATCGATCCCTGTTGGCGACTTAATATCCCCACTCCCGAGTTTAATCGATCCCTGTTGGCGACTTAATATCCCAAGCCTGTATACCTACTAGAAATTTTGACGGGTAGTGAAAGCAGTTACACGTCAAACTGACAGGTAGACAATTCTCAAATTTTATTGTCCACTGTCAAATACGGGCTGAGAGGTAAAAAACGGGCTACAGCCCGTCAAATTCCAGGCCTGCGGGCAACGCTGGCTGTGCGGTCATTAGTGGACGATATCGAGGAGCTCATGTCCATGAGTGATTATGGGCATTATGCTCATGAAAACTGATTTGTATTTTCTATGGTTTAGGAAACTATGCATTAAGAAATCATTTGCTTAGTGCATGGTGGATAATGCTTGCTCTCTCAAGATGGAGTGCTCTCCCAAGATGGAGTAGGTTAACTCAGAGTAAACAGACTTGTTTTTTAGGAAAAAAAATGCACATGAATCCGGTTAAATTTTCAGAGGTAGTATTGAGTTTTGCATGGATCAAAGTTCCATGTATTTTCAGAACCTTACCCCAGAGATTTTACTCCATTTTAAACCAACCTAGATATTCAAAAAAATCAATCAAAATTCTGGATTGACCAGAAATTTAAAACCGCACAGCTGAAAAACCTGCCGAAAAAATAATTCGAAAGGAAAGATTGCTCCCGATTACACCTTCTCCTCCGAGATTACAGGTAAGAATATTCCAACATATCTTCTGTGATTTAGGTTGGGTATAACCTGTCCACAGGTGCGAATATTCCAACATATCTTTTGTGATTTAGATTGGGTATAACCTGTCAGACACGCTCACCACATATATGTTGTGAAATTCTACGACGGCAATAGATGGTGTTTAACCTCCTGTGAAATCCGATTTTTCTCTGCTTCTTTGTTCCCCGCTTTGGGTATGACAGGATATCACAGTGATCATCGTGGCAGTGGTGATCAGAAGCCCAGTCTGAGAAGGAGAGGTTTGATTGCCATAAAATTTTGGTCTTTGAATTATGTGACTTCGTTCTTCTGTGCAACAGGTAGAATCCCATTCCATTGATCTGCAAGGCGACAGGTTGGAAGACGAATATTTTCCATCTCCACAACCACGAGAGGAAGTCACATTGGAATAAATTCCAGAGATATCGGAGAGTTTCTAGGGATTTGATGTCTCGCAATGATGGTAATTTCCCCTCTCTCCAATGATGGCAGTTTCTAGCAGATCTGTCAGCATGACAGAAATCCACTGCAACTTCCAGCAGAATCTGTTCTGCAGAATGTCCCGGCAAATTTCGTAGTTCCGGGAAGTGTTGCTGGCCAAAATAACTCCCTGCAGAATTTCCCGGCAAATTTCATAGTTCCGGGCAGCTTTGCTGGCCAAAATAACTCGCAGCGGGCACCCGCGAAGACCATGATGAATTAACCGACAGTGCACCGGCAGGTTGGGTTGGAATTTCAAATCCAAACAATACGTCAAATTTCACAGTTTCCACAACTCCGATACCCGTTTTGAAAGATAGAATGCTAGTTTCCACAACTCCGATACCCGTTTTGACACAGAATGTTGACGATTTCTGACGACCTTGGGGGTCCTTACCGATTCTTTCCATTTATGGGAACCGGCACGTGAAGACTATATTCGTTTCCTTCTTCAGATCTCTGCCGTTCATCAAGTTTAGGAGGGAGTGTCTTAGAATGGTAGATGGCAGTACTGTGGTACTGGACTGGCCATTTACAGGGGAAGATGTTGAGCCGTGGAACGGGAAATTTCCGGTCAAGAGTCTCATTCTTATATTACTGGTTGCCATTCTTATATTTTGTTATTGCATTCTTCTGTATCTTTAGAAAATTGTCATTGATTCGTTATGAGTTTCATTTTTTTGAGTTTTATTCTTTTAATTTATGAAAAAACAAATTCAATATAAGGAGGTAAAACTTTGGCCAGTAATTTACCTACGTAGATTCGCAAATAGAAGATCTTTCCATTTGATAAATTAGCATACCCGGAATCGGGGAAAGGCCTAAAAGAAGTTTTTTTTTTTAAGTTTTTTTATAAGTATGTTATTTCAAGAGTTGCATTGTAATGGTATATTAATTATGAATAGAAAAATAATTTGTTACAAGGTGTTTAGGTCGTATGATTGATAGGTATTTAGTAGTAAATATTTAAAACTATTTTATATCATGTATAGAAGTATAGACCAAGTCAAATAGTTCATGTATAGAAGTATGAGTACAACATAGAAGAATCTAGAAGGTATGCAACAAAGAAGATAAGCTTGCCTATTCTTGTTTTTGTAGTGAGACATAAGCAACATCCTTCATTTTTTCCATCAATATTCCAATCTCCTGCTCTCAAAATTCATTTGGACTCTTCCCCAATTTCAGTTTGCAAATTCATTTGTTTTCTTCCTCTGTATTTAAATTCATTGGTTTTCTTCCTCTGTATTTAAATTCATTCATTTTCTTCCTCTGTATTTAATTCATCAAGGTGCGATGGAGGCACAGAGCATGGAAGTAACCCTCATCTCGGCCCGCAATAGAAAACGGGCATGGTCTCCAAAACAAAGGCCTACGCAGTCGCATGGATCTCCACCGATCAGAAAAACAAGCAATGGACGTCTCTCCACCGATCAGAAAAACAAGCAATGGACGTCTGTGGACAAGAACAACGACATTGATCCCACCTGGAACCATGCTATGAAGTTTACCGAAGGAGTGGGTACATGAAATATGGAAACTTTATACAAACTTGTACAACTAAATAAGGGCCAATTTGTATATGAATAATTAAAATAAAATCAAACAATTATGGTTCAATTTTGCAAATCCCAAGTGCACTACAAATGCACCTGTGCATCGTGCACATAAGGAGTGGGTGTGTGCACCTTGACTAGCTAAAAAAATTGAATTGAATTGTGTGCACCTTGTACGAGTAAAGTGTCAAATTGTACATGGAGAAGAATTGAAATAAATTTTATTTTGGTTTAACTTGAATATCAAAATTGGACATAACTATCCCTACTTAAAACCATAATTCCACTACACTGAAACCCTCCCTCCTTATCGGAAAAGACCTCCTTATAGGAAAAGTCCATTTTCTCATTATCCTAAAATTGCACAAGCTAAATTAAGAGAAAATAGAGCTACACACTTTTGCATGCCATACCTAACTATAGTATTTATCAAATTAAATGTATAGTAAATTATTTACAAAAAGTTATTGTAAAACCTTACCTAACAAACATGTTTTCTTGGCTTTCCACCTTTGCATGTAAAGTTGTCCATTGTTCTTCAACTTTTGTATTTCCTTCCTTGGGAAACCATAATATTTCTGAATCTATTTTCTCTCCTCCTTTGCCTCCTAAATATTGCAAGTTACAACCCTTAATTGCACAAAGGATGACAAAATGGAATTATTCTGTACAAAATTGACATAGGAAAAAACTATACAACGTTCTTTCCAAAATCCATAACAAAATGTTATGTATTATTCACAACATTCTATTGTATTTTAACTACTTTAAGAAAATGTATTTTGATTTAACTGTGTTGTAACTCAATCCACTAAAAAGAGAATTCCACTCTAAAACAAATTAACTATCATAAATGGATAGTAAATTGTCAACTAAAAGTTATTTGTAAAACTTTACCTAGCAGACTTTTTCTAGGATTTCCACCCGAAAGTAAAGTTAACCAACATTATTCCAATGAATATTTCAACCAATGTCATCCATCCTTTCAGTGTGTGAGCGTAATGGCCCCATTTTGCTTCCAATCGAGGAGCAAAGAACCCTAGGTGATATCTTCCAACTACTGACTTTGAGGTTCGATTGTTTGGTTCTGTCAGTATCAGTTAATAAGTTTATCTATGTAGGTAGGTCCCTTGCTTAACTATTCAAACATTTGTTCCTACCTTGGAAGATCATAAAAATTTTGGTTTTGTTTTCTCCCCTTCTCTAAGTTGTAAATCTCGTGACTTACACACACAATAAAGATAACAAAATGAACTACCCTACTTACATAGAAAAAAATATGCAACTTCTTTTCAAAATACATAACAAAATGTCGTGTAACATTGCAGCACTTTTAAAACTATAAATGCATTTAGAAACTTTTAAGTTCTCCCATACAATTTTGTCACATTTCATAGTAACATTTTCAAAAAAGATAAAATGTTAAGAACATATTTAAGTAAAAATATTAAGTTGTCCAAGAAACATTCACATTGGCATAAACTATTAAATAAGACTACACTTCTAGACATGTTCAATTTTGGCTTTTGATACTTTAGACTTATTATGGTTTTTTATCCTTTATGTTTTTTTTTCCTTTGTGGTTCATGGCATGAATCTCCCTACGTCCACAATAATCCCCCCAAAATCTGAAGAACATAGGAGGGTCAAGAATTTCAAGAATATTGGCTCATAGAATGCAGCATGTCGCATAGATGAGACTCGAACCTAGGTGGGGAGGAGAAAACTCCCCACCCCAACCAATTGAGATACAACCACTTGACTCTTTAGACTTATTATAGATAGTTGACACACATAAATTGTATTTATACAATTTCTTTTTAAATCCACAACACAAAGCCATACAACATTTATATGAATACAAACATTTACCAAAATCTTTCAATTTCTTGCCTCCACACTTTGAATTTCTTGCCCCCACATTATGAGGTAAATTTCCCATTAACTTTTGTTGATTTTCAACTTGATATTCATTATCCCAATGTACTTACTCTAAATAGTGAAAACACATATTTATGCAGTTTCTTTTCAAAACCCATAACAAAATGTCATATAGCATTGTACAACACTTTTACCAATATTTCATAAAATTTCCCAAGCAAATTAAATAGTGAAACGTATTGTTGCAAACTATGCATTTCTTCTACAGATAATCATGGTAGAAATTTTAAGGTAAGCTGTTCATTTTTTTCTCTTATCCATGCTTTGTTCCAACTTAAACTTGGCAACGTTAAATAATCATTGACTCTAGTGTTTTCCCTGTCAAAAGTGGAAGTTAACTTTTAGTTCATGGCACATTTCATCGTAATCTTTTCGAAAATAATTGCTAATATGTAAATATTCAGTTTTTCCAGACACATTCATGCCGAAATAAAACAGGACAAACTGTAGAAGGTTGCATTCAAGAACCTAAGCTTTTAGGTGAGGCACTCATTTTTGGCTCCAATTTGGGGATGTGCTTCTCTGTTTCGAGATCCCGACAGCGGCTACGTCGAATTTCTGTTGGAAAACATAGCCAAACGTTCAATAACCTTGTAGTGTTATTCAAATAAAATCTTATCAAGTAAATGCGTACCTTAATGTAAGTTGGACCTCTTAGTGCCTGATAGAGTAAACTGCCAGGTTATTTTAACTATTGTGATTATAATTAGTTGCATGAAAGTTCAACTATTTATGATTATGCTTTATGATTCTCATGGTTTTCTAGGAATGCAGAGTCGACGAGTGGTTCCCTGATTTTTTTCAATGGGAGAACAATAATGGTTCACTTCATTGTTGTTTGTTTGACATCAAGTTGGCCCTGAACGCATGACCTAGCAGATCCCACCTATCTTTGTGCACCCGGATCAAGCATCTTTATCACTTGCAAGCATGCTCGTCACCCTCAAGAATGTCAACTTTCCACTCCCACTCTGTGTTATTACTCCCACCATCATTCCCTTCCATATGTTGACTGATGGGCTTGTCCCTTCCTCCATATGCATCTGAAGATCACCATTTCCTGTAATCCCTTCCTCTAGATCCTCGTCGATTGACAGCAATAGCTGCTCATCTCCAAAATCTTTGTAGCCCAAAACCCGATGATCAAAGTGATGGTAAATAAACTAAAAATAATGTATATATCTCAAAACAGGGTAACATGACAGCGAAGAGAATCAACCCGTAGAGGTAGTGTGCGATCTCATTCGTCGATAGTGTACACGTTGGATACAGCTACTGGAAAAATTGGCCTCCAATAAATGTATCGGTCGCATTAGCATACAACTTTGGACTCTTTCTATTCGCACTGATTACAGGGAGGAATCCACAACATGGTCTCATTGATTATATCAATCTTGTAATCTACGTTGAACCTTGTGATGCTATGTTCCTCTAAATTGCAACTATATTTTAGAATACCTGTAGATCTTGTTTAAAAACTTTGTACAATATTTATGTTGGCATTGGCTGTCAATAGTGAGTTTTCTATTTTTCGAGAAGATAAAACAATCTATCCTTGCAAGTCTTAGAAAGTAGCCATCTGCCTGGAATAGATATCAAATTAATATCATGCATTCATAAAGTCAATTTACAATTAGCATGATATGTTTGTTCTATACAATTTAATGTTTAGTCTTATTTAGTGATTTAGTGTATTATTCTCTGTTACAAAGTAGATTCACATTGTTTCCTTAGTCTCTCCACATGTAACATTTTTTGTACATTTGCTCATTGTGTTAATTGCAACTTGTGAAACAAGCTACAATTGGTGCAGGCGACAAATCAGGCTGGGATGAGATACTGGATTCACGGCTTAATGGAAAATGTAATATTGAAGAAGTTTGCACTATGGCAGCTCTTGCATACAATTATGTTCGCAAGGATCCAAGGAAGTGACCATCTATGAGAGGCATATCACAGGCTTTGGCAAGATTACAAAATACAAAACACAACATTGAGCATCTAAGCCAAGACTTCTCATTTGTAGGGGAAGGGAATTCTGAAGTTGTAGAGAAGATAGAGCTTCAGATAGCCAAGTTAAACAAGTTAGATAGTATATCAGAGAAATCAAGAAGTTTGATGATGTCTGGATGTAAGATGAGATGGTTGTGTCCAGAGTTTAGTCAATGGAGAGGTACCTTAAGTGTCGAGGATCCGCAACACACATCATGTTCTTGGAGTCCCACATATGTTGTGTGAGCTCTGGAATGGTCAGTTCCATGTACTGTTGGGAGCCTCGGGAGGTCAGGGGAGCGAATCCAACCATCAATAAATGAAGACGGGGGAACAAAATCAGATTCGCCGCAAGATTTCTCAGGTCCGAGTTCAGTTGACCAAGATATATCAGGCAGCATGTCACTCCACTCATGGTCGTGGAGATTAAATGGTTCAAATCTCCAACTGCAAAACCAAACAAGCTGTAAGCCCTAAAACCCAGATAAGAAATTGACAAACCCCGAGCCCAATTAAACCATCAATAAACCCTAAGCCCAATCAACCCATCGATAAATACTAGACCCTAAGAATAATATGAAAGAATGTGAGATTCAATGCTACTTACAGCTAGGAGTAGTGAGCTTGAGTGTCCTGAAGCAAATGTCATACAGGGCCTCATTGTTGAGAAAGACATTACCCTGGAACCATTGGGTATTCTGAATTTTTCCATTCGTTCTAAATTTGGTGTAGATTGGAGTGATAGATTCCACAGTATGCAACCTTCTTATCATTGGATATGGTTTTCCTACCAATACAAATTAAAACATTTAGTGAAATGAAACTGGACTTTCCCATTCACTTACAAATGAAAAGGGTTAACCATCCCTAGAACCTGTGAGTGAAGTTGATGGGCGAGAGAATGCCAGAGTCGTCACTGGCTGCCCACCGCTCAACCTCAAACGGACTTAATTATCCTTCCTTCACCATCACTATCTTCTCTTTGCAGAACCAAAAACTCCGATTGTATTTCAACACAACATTGTTGATGACAAACAATAGTAGTGCAGAATGGTAGACGAACAAAGAGCCGTAAACAATAGCAGTGCAGAACGCAGTGCAGAACGGTAGAAGAACGAAGAGCCAAGGAGTATTTAAAAGGTTTGGAAGAAATAATTTATGGGCAGAGATAAAGGATGAAAGAGCTTCAGAGCTTCATGGGAGGAATGGATATTTAATATAGATTCGCAACTACATGTACATGAACAAAATTTGTATCATTTCACAATTGCAAAGGAAAATTAAATATGTCAGGATAAAATTTCAAGTCTGAGTTTTCCAAGATCTTATGAAGGGAATTTATGAACTTCAAAATAAGCTACATCATACCTTATCAGATAAATATAGGCTTCAACTGGACAATTGGGCAATGCATGCTTCAAGTGTTGTCACAAGGTTTGCAAGAGATAATGGATGAAAGAGATTCATGGGAGGGGGAGGCGGAGGGGGAGGGAAGAGTTAGAACTCATTCTAAATCAAACACTTGTAGGTCATTGCGTTGTCCTTTTGTTGGTGTTTCAAACTAAAATCTCAGAGTTAATAAATGAAGAAATTTCATATTTTGGGGTGTGTTTAGGTTTTTGAGGGTGCTGAATCAATTTATGTATTCAAAACATGATTTAAGTAATATAAAGTTGTGATTTCACCAACAATTGTCTTAGTTGCCTGAAAATCAAACTACACCTATTTAAACTAAATCTCAGGTGATAAAAAGTACTGATACCAAAACTGATGTGGTCTATTTTCCTTGGTCCCTTGGTCCAAAGTTGAATGCATATGTTCTTTATTTCCATTATCTAAATATTACTATCCTCAAAGGACAAGCATTATTGAAGACATACTCTCATCTCTCATAATTGTGTTGCAAATTAGAATGTGTTGTCAACATATCCTTGCTCTTTTTGACAGTGTACTTGGTTAGTTTTTAGGTAACGGTTAAACATTTATAGGAGTTTTAATATTGTACTTAGCCTTAGCATTATCCACTCCATTTGTCAAGATTTATATGTAGATTTTTTATCCATGCCAGATATCCTTCATGAAAAAGTGCTTGCAATGAAACATTGAAGGTTGCAAAGGTTTAGCCTTAGCATTGTCCTTTCCATTTGTCAAGATTAATATGTAGATTTTTTATCCATGCCAGATATCCTTCATGAAAGAGTGCTTGCAATGAAACATTGAAGGCTGCAAAGGTTGTCGTTAGGTTCAAACCACTCAAACTCCTTAATACCACCTTGTTTATTTGGCATGCCCGGGGTCTATATAAAACCACGAGACTGACAGAATAGATTTCACGCTACATGAAAACATAAATTATTCAAGCTCGACTTCCATTATAAGTTTTCTCCACACACTACATGGTCTACCATGTCCTCTGAGATAGATAGAGGTTCTTTGTGATGAACGGTCTTAATTTTGAAGTGCATAACAACACCAAATACAATTGATTGATTTATCACACAATGATTACATAATGATAAACCAACAAAATATGTACTATGGAACATAAGGAATGCTCACAGAAGGGAAAGATTATTGACTGATGATTTAGACTCCAAACACCTAACCGAAAGTTGGTTTATGTGACCTCAAACCAGATGCACTTGGACTCGTATTTTTTCCTTGACCAACTTGGGAAGTGCCTGAATGCTTTTCCCCTCTGTGTGGGCTATATGTTTGTTTGAGCTCACTTGGGGGTTATATATTTGTTTAGCTCCTGCAAGTCATGGACTGAATGCAGATTTGGATTCATGAATTGGTGTGCATTCACTCGAGCTAGTTATCTGTGGACTATATGCGTGTTTGACCTCACCATGACTTCGTGTAATCATCTCATCCAAAACTTCACCATCATCTGCATGTGCCCCCATGGTTCCTAGTCCAAACCCCTAAATTCCAACTTCCTGCAATCAATATATGTTATAGTTCAATTTATTTATGTTCATGTTGCAGGGGATACAAAGAGATTGGAGCAATAAACATTAAGTATCTAAGCCAAGCCTTCTCATTTGCAGGGGAACGAAATTCTGAAGTTGTAGAGATTTTCCACCAGCGAATGAACAGAGAGTGTTGTGTTGTAGGGTTCCACCACTGTATCTGAGACCTTGGGAGAAGGGAAGACAGAGAATGTGAGCATCATCCTATCTGGGTATTTTTATCTGATATTGGATATGAGCAATGTGCCCATTCCAGACCCTGTTCCACCCTCGAGAGAATGGCATATTTGAAACCCTGCATGCACCACAAAACTGCAAGACCATTAAATAAAAAAAATCAATACACAACAACAACAAAAACCTGGACTATTTACATAAAGAAATGTTAATTTATCTCAACAACAATGGAAACATGGACTATTGACTTAAAGAAACATTAATTTACCTTGGAGACAGTGGCAGTTCTCGGCCTCTTTCCTGACGACATCCAACACTGAATCGATGAGTTCAGCGCCTTTGGTGTAATGGCCCTTGGCCCAGTTGTTAACAGCTCCAGATTGGCCAAAAATAAATTTGTCAGACCTGAATATCTGACCGTAAGGGCCTGATCTCGTGTTGTCCATGGTATCGGGCTCAAGATCCATGAGAACAGAGCGCGGAACAAACCTCCCACGCCTCGCCTCATTGTAGTACACATTCACATTCACATTGTTATCAACAATGCGAGTTATGTTAGGCTTTTGCGAGGTGGCAGAGCAATGCAACTGCTCAGAATTGGGGAACAAAGGAAAATATCGTTCTTAATTGCGAATTTTCATGCAGAATTGCCAGGTGTGTGGCGAAGTGACTATCTGTAATCTGATTTTCGCAAAAGGATAGGCTTTAGAGAAGAATGGGCGAGAGTAGGCTAGATCTGACCATAATAACAGTAGAGGGCCTGAAAAATGTGAACTTATTAAGTAAAAAACTAAAGCCATATGTAGTTGCTTGGATAGATCCGCTGGTGAAGAAATCCACCCAAACCCTGCAAAATTCAGGACTGGATCCTGTCTGGAAGGAGACCCTTTGCCTTCCTCTGCAGACCAAATTGCTCAATAACCCAAATGCAGCTGATGGCGGTGACTTTTGGTGGCCACTGATGGTGGTGACTTTTTGGCGGCGACGTGTCATGTATCCATACGCTATGGACAAACAACGAAAATGCGAGAGTGAACTCCCCCTAAAAGAACACATTTGGCGTAATTAGGAAATCTTTCAATGTGATGAATGTTTTGTATAAAATGTATGTATTATTGATAATTTGGATTGCAATTTTGTTAGAATAGTAAAGGAATGATCAATCATAAAAATTATTTAATGTTAATGGTAAAATATAATTTGTTAAATTTGTAAATTTAATTAACAAACAAGATAAGAATAAATGAAAATAACTAGAGAAAATAATTAAAATGTCTTTCAATTTTCAACACTTACATGATATAAATGATAGGAGAGGATTAATTGGGTAAAGTTAGAATTTTAGGTTAGTCAAAACAAATGAGGTGATTAGATTTGTGGGAGTGTTCACCAAGACTTAAAGATGCTATTATGGATTGGGTATTAGAAATATGGTATTTGGCACTAGCTTTAAATGATGTTTATGTATGATTTTCCACGGGAGCACGGAATTTTGTAAAATCATATCAGCTATATGTTAGTTTGGCCTATATATGATTTGCCACCAGAATTAACCATTCAAATCATATCCAAGGATTTCTACATCTAACAAAATTCAAAATTCAAGGTTATAAAGTTGGTAAAAGTCGCATCTAACAAAATCCAAAACCCTTAGTCTAAAGGTTCTGTGTTTTGGTTCTTTCTCGGTCATATTTTCCACTTGATTTTGTTCCAAATTCTGGTCACAAATTGTTAAAACTCTAGATTTAAATAGTTGAGTTTGTATTTTTTTTTGCACCTTGGTGTTTTTATGAATGTTGAATCCATTAATGCCTTCAAAAATACCAAAACTTAGAACATTTAGACAACACCAATTCAAAATTCAAGGTTACAAAGTTAGATGATAGATCTAACAAAATTCAAAAGTCAAGGTTATAAAGTCTATCAAAGTCACTTCTAACAAAATTCAAGGTTAGAAAGTGGTTTCTTGTAAATGAAAATAGTAATAATAAAGATGTCATCTAACTATTCTACTAAATGGTTTTTAGTGGGAACTCAGCGATATAAATCTGCACCAAATCACTTTTTTTTATTCCTGGAAAAATAGCACAATAAAAATCATTTTAATAAAAAGAAGTTTAATTACGCCGAAAGGCATACACCTATTGACAATGGGCAGATTTAATAGGGGTTTAGTGCTTAATAAGTTTTCTATGGACAGGATTAAATATGGCTCGAATATTCTTAGTAGTCACACAAAATAAATGGCTGTGATTTCAATCATTAACTTCCTAGCTATTATAAAGAGATCCGTTTATGTGTTTACTTTTTTACATTTACCTAATTATATTTAAAAGTTATTTTGATAGCTAACTGATTGCCACGTAAGTGATTAACATAAATTAAAATATTAACACCAAATAAATGAAGCTCAACCATTTATTTGTTAATCAATAATAAAATTTAATATATTCTTTTAAAGATTCTTTTCATCTTATCAACCTTTCGATATTGATTAGCCACAATTATGTAGCTGTGCTAGTAAAATAGTACTTTTAATAAAAAGAGGTTCAATAGAGTAGTTGGTCACTATAGAATATAGATGCAATAAAAAATGGTCAAATAAAGTAGTTGGTCCGTATAGAATTTAGTTCCCGTCTGGATTCAAATCCTGTGGGCCTTCATCTGATTATGGATTCAAATTCTGTGGGCCTCCGCATTTTTCACATCTTTCAATTTCGGAAAATATAAAACAATAATAATTAAAAAACTATATGTCCGTAAGAATCCAAGTTTACCTACCCACTCGCACCTCATTTTTCACCGCCGAACACTTGACACGAACATGCTACGCACAGCCCGTAGTTAAGACTAACTTGGAAATAAAAACCTGTATCATGTATCGTATGTTGTGAATTCTTGAAATGGTAGTCATTGTCTCCCGTCAGACTACACAGAACCTGGTCCGCTTGTAGGATGACAAACTGCGCCGCACCCAAAAAGCCAAGAAATTGAAAACTTTTGGACGGGGAAGGCAAAGAATACGTCAAAACGGGTCGCTGAAGAACTGAACAGCGAGTCGGAGGGATGGAATTTTACAGACCGTCATGGTCAAATTTGTCCAAATTCTTCCCAACTGTCAATATTTTTCATAAAAACTGTCAAAACAGGTAATGCGATTGTTAAACCCGTGAGATTTGACGGGCTGTTTGGTTTTCAAATTCCTATCGCCGCTGCCAACTTACTGTCGGCGACCTTCAACTTCACCCTAAGTAATGACATCTATTTACAGAGTTAATATTGTGTTAGTTGCACGCATATGATGTTTGTGATTACAGTTATTCTCCTGTTATGTTCCTATAATGGTAACCCCGTTATCTACCTGCATAGATATATATTTATGTGTTTAAGATAAAAATGCATCAAACAATGTTCCCAATCAATTGACAGGAAAACATCGACGACCACCGAACAACAACAGAAAATGAATTACAATGAATATATATTTGTACATTTTACAATTTAGTCACTTCGTTTTTCTTATGCTTTTTTTCCCCTTTTCTTTGGCGGGGAGTAATCACAGCATCGCATAGAAGATCCGAACCATTGTTGTTTGTATCAAGTATATTACCACGCAATATGAATACTTGTAAAGCAGCAACGCTCCTTTGCTATGGCTTTTTGTCCAGAGATGACCAAATCAATGGTAAAGTCCTTAACCGAAAAGACAACTGCGCGCTACTCTGCAACTATACATGCCGTACATGCCGATCTTTCTATTCAGTACTCGTCTGCCATTAGAGGAACGATTGGCAAAACAGGCCAAAACTGAATCTGGAAAAGAGACAACTCGATGCAAGCCTCACGAGACATATTGGGCAGTAGTCATATGGCAGAGCCTGCT
>JASDQU010295617.1:0-14219 GCA_032191745.1 Picea mariana | reverse complement strand
AGGTTGTTTCACTTTCAACAACAGAGGCAGAGTATGTTGTTGCTACAGAGGCTAGTAAAGAGATGATTTGGTTACAAAGGTTTATGGAGGAATTGGGAAAGAAGCAGGAGAACAACAGGTTGTACTGTGATAGTCAGAGTGCCATTCACCTTGCAAAGAACTCAGCCTTCCATTCGAAGAATAAGCATATACAGTTGAGGTACCACTTCATACGATCCCCCTTGGAAGATGGACAATTGAAGATGGAAAAGATACACACTAGCCATAATCCTGCAGACATGTTAACAAAGGGAGTAACTAAGGAGAAACTGAGTTCTTGCTCAGTTTCAGTTGGTCTTCAAGAATGAAGATGAAGATGAGAAATTTGCCAGGTCCAAGAAGGTTCAGAGTCCAACATATACAGCAGCGGTGGAGTTCTTGAGATCAGTCTCCAAGTGGGAGATTGTTGGTTGTGGAGCCTGATTATCTTCCTGATTTATAGGTCTTTTTCTTTCAGCCGTGTTTATACCCCATGAAGTATTTACACCACAGAAGTATGTACACTCTTCCATGTGGGGGAGTGCAGAGGGGGGGGTACCCCCCTCTATGGGGTCCGGGGGGCCTATCCCCCCAGCTGGGGGGTCTGGGGACAAGCGGGCCCCCGAAGAAAAAATTGCCTTATAAAAGTATATTGTAATTTCATTGTAAATCTGGACCGTTAATTATAAGGTCGCAGATCTAATGTTAGAGATTATATTAGGGTTTTTTTCCCTAGAAGGCAACCCTCTTTTATGAGGGAAATGTATTGCGGCTATGGTTGATGGTGAATATTGTATTCTGAGAGAGGAGACTGTGAGAGAAAGAAGAGGAAGTTACAACGGGTTTTGCTGTAGGTTGTATCCCTTCATTTATTGGATAATAATAAAGGAAGGACCTAGCAATTTCTCCGGTGGACGTAGCCCACACTAGGTGAACCACGTAAATCTGTGTCTCTCTTGTATTATGTGTCTTCTATGTTTTGTTTCTGCATTTATTTTATTTTATTGCTCTGCGGTCCTATTTTTCTAACAGTGCCCAATAACTATGATATGTGACCACTTAGACCCACCTTCTTCCATGTATTCAATGATTGGCTTTGGGAACACTCGATAAAAAAATAGAGTTTAATACACATTGATGATAAAATTGAGGAATGTGGGTTTAATTAATATACATGGGTATTTCCCCCATGGACCCCTCTTAGACATTATCTTAGAACCTCCCCTCTCATGTGGATTAATTTATCCCCCATCTTTGTCCATGTTCCCTTAGCAATTGTCTTTGTCCAGTGCCTTTACTATTCTAGGGCTATGGATTCTCAAATGAATCCAAGCTTGAAGGTAGATCTAATTGAAACCAAGAGGAAAATTCTAAACCCTAAGGTACAAGCACATTTGGGCCTTAGGCTTTAAAATTTGAGGAGAAGGAAGTCTAGGGTGCACACACTTTTGGGCCCTAGATATTGTTTCTCCCTTCTTGTAGCTTCATCTAGGTTAAAGATCAATTGTTTAGGATTGAAATCCTAAGGTGATAGCACTTTAGGGATTTAGGGTTCTAACCCTAGAAATGATGTTTCATGAATTTTGGACAAGTAAAACTTTGTGAGAGGAAAAAACACTTATGTTCCTCTCTTAGGGTTTCAACAAAAAAAGAGTTCTTGCAAAAAAATAACAATTTCACTATTTACATTAACAACATATCACAAAATTGCATAAAATTACTTACTTCATCCAAGAACCATGAGAATTTAACCCTAATTGCATAAATATCCATCCAAAATCAACAAACCATCCACAAGAGATCTGTTCCAAGCATAACGCATGAGAGAGAGAGACCAACAACCCAAAGGGGACGAAAATTTCAAAAGTAGTCCTCCACAATGGTGAGGAATGATGATCCAAATGAAATGAGCTCTATCCTTTATAAATGATCCTAGGCTAGTGATTTTTCCATGTAAAATAACATAAACATGATCCAAGTGGGACCGACCCCTCATTTAACCCTTTACAAATGCTAAAATACAAAAATAAATCATCATAGGTCACATGTGTGAGATGTCAAGCCCTCTTGGGAAAGGAGGATGCCTCCAAATGCCATGCGGCACCAATCCAAGTGAGGTGGGAGAAAGTTATGTATCTCACCCAAATCCATAAATCATCATTACCCCATGTGTCCACCAAACCCTAGCTCCATCAAACCCTAGAAGATTATGTCACTATCAAAATAGGGCCAACATTTAGGATCTAAGTGTTGCGTCCAGGCTGGAGGGAGCTGCATCTCATATTTGCAAGGTCTCTAGTTGTCTCCTGCTGCAATGTTCTTGATCCAGTGGGTAAATAAGATCTAGGGTACTTTTCACATCCTATGGGCTTCCATGCCATCTATGTGCCATCATGATTGAATATGCTCATACCAAGCCCATATGTCCATCATCTAAGGTTCTAATGATGTGAGAGATGATGTCTGAGGGTGATGAGTCACTGGGTGACCCATTGCTCTCCATCACGCGTGCTAAGGTCCTACAATAAAGACATAATGTCATGGGTGCAATCCCAAGATGTCCCTCAAAGAACCATGTCAGTACCATCCAAAACAAAGCAGAGTATAAGACAAGGTTAGCCATGGTTCACAAGAAACATTAGTCCTTAAAGCATCCAAAGTAAGCTGTAGTTTAAGATATAATCCATGTAAAAAATTCACCTCAGTATCCCCTTCAAGCATCACACTAGCCTAGGACCCCATGTGAGTTGACAAGTTTAAGTATGGGAGGCCCTTCCTCCAACCCTCTTAGGTGTGCCATCTAGAAAGGAAATAAAAGAAACAAGTTAGAGGGATAGGTCTTGAGGGAAGAAAGACATAAATAAACACTTCAAGAGTAAGTGTGAAAGTGATATGGTTTTAGGGCTTACTTCATGGATTATGGTGTCATTTAATCCTTTTCTATAAGCGCCTTTGTGGATGGTGTGCTTTCTCTTGAGTTACCACTTTCTAAGTGCCATTTTTACCAAACCCCTCTATCTATGTTTTTATTTGTCATTTAATCATATTTGCAAGTACCCTTTTATAAGGTTTCAAGCTATAGCATCATCGCTTAGGACTAGGGTGAGCACGAAAAGGATAGAGCTCAAGTTTGGACTGTTTTTTTGAGAGTTATTTGCTATCATTCCTTTCTTTCTTTATCGTCATTTTATTATTATTTTAGTAGCAATTGCAATCAACCTATGAGCCTTCATCCCCTCTTCTCATGAGAGAATGGACCATGACCCCTTACCGAATTTTAGTACACTATGAGAAGTTCCAGGATGGAAAGTGTTAAGTATGATGAGGAATGGAACATTACCCTTGTGAGCCCCCCCAGTAGTTCCTGTTTTCCCTGGGTTGTGACAACACAAGACTAGGGAACAAAAGATGACCACTAAGTTGAAACAAGGCAATTGACACAATTTCTCAAGCAAGTTATCAATTATCCAACTTGAACCAAACATCCTCATCCACATGCCCAAAAAATTAAGCACAACACTTTGCATGAAATAAGGATTAGCATACATCATGGTGACAATGGCTCACCATCTCCCATACACTGGGTTTCTTCGATGTGATGAGCCTTGGTTGACATGTAGCTGTAAAGGTGAATGAGGGGGGATGATGGGATGTGATCTATGTACATGCTAATCATCATCATGGTTGGGATCATGCTCTCCATTGTGGGCCACGAGACATGCTATCCTCTAGTTACCCCTAGAATAATTGGATTTCCTACGTTTCATCTTCTTAAACCACAATCACATTCATTGTAAAAGTACCTCAAATCATCCCTCCAAGTCAACATATTGTTGTTTTTCCATGTTTTCATTGCCACTAAAATGTCATGAGACCATCATTAGATTGTACTAACCCTATAATCCATTAATACCAACATTGGTCTATTAGACCTTAAGAAAATAAATAAGGAATTAATTGGTTTTCTTTAGCATTTTATTTCTATTCTTGAAAAGACTCAAGAGATGCTTTCCTAAATCTCCATAGTTTTGATGAGTTAACATGTTAACAGCCTATTTCACTATGGAGCTCAAGAGGGTTCATTCTTATTTTAGCAATGTGGATTTTCTTCTTTAACCTAACTATAATGAAATATATTTTTGATCTTCTAGATTGGATCTAACGACCTATTTATAGTATCTTAAATTTCTCTTATCCTCTATTTCTTTTTAGCAACACAATTTCTTATATGTGATAGTATTTCTAATGGTATTGATATTTTTCATAGTGACCTCATCCTTTAGACTCCAAGAGTTTAAGACTTAGCATCTTTATACCAACCCCTCTTAAGGAGTAGATGACTTCGGAGTTTGAAGCAATCTTTAGATGCCTCTTTTCTTCCATGTTAATTGTGTTATGCTTGTTAATGATCTGATACCATGTGTAAGGCCCGTCCAAACAGATCCTTATAAAACACAAATTTAAATATAGAAATGCTATCATAATTTCTTTACAATTCATTATTCAACATAATAACAATTCAACATAATAACAATGTTCATCAGAATTAAAAATGAGCAGCATGATAATAAACAACATGTTCACCATGAATATTATGAACAATATATCAATAATGAACACAACATATTAATGATAATAAATACCTTAAACTGATGTTGTTCCGAAGCTCTGCCCAAAACTGACTAACCTCCCAGCTAGCTAGGAACAACCTATCTGGCTCCCTAGCCCCAGGATTCCTTACGGTTTCCTGGTCCCCGAGCCCAAAATTCCTAGCAACAGGTGCCCCCTGTGAAAGTCCTCAAGTCTGTAAGCACAAAAAAGTTGCATAATAGATACACAGTCTCCACTGCCTCCTCTCTTCTCCCTCCTCCAATATGAAAATATTACTCCAAACCAAAGAAGACCCCCTTCCTAAGTGTTCCCCCTTGCCTTATCCTCCTTTCCCTCATTATTCACCACCTTATCCCCCCATTAAACCTCAACCACCTTATCCCCCATTAAGTCTCAACCACCTTATCCCCCCTTCCATAAATGGGTCCAACTACCAATACAATTGTATTATTAACTAAGTCTTCATAATAAAAATTAATAATTCATTAAACTAATATTAATTAAACAAATATTTAATAATGATAATTAATTGATTAATTAATTAAACTAATATTCATTAAAAAAATATTTAATCATGATAATTAATTATCGAAGTGGATCCCCCACCACCTAGAGAGGATAACCCTGAAGCATTGAGGGATTCAGGGGGAGGGCCTCCACCTGAGGACATCACTAGAGAACTGTAGAAGATCAAACTTCCAGAGTTTGTTGGGGGTCGTGCCAGTGAATGTGCAGAGGCATGGTTGGAAGGAATGACAAGATGTTTCTCCTTAAGAGACTATGATTCCACATCAAAGGCAAAAATAACAATCTTTTAGTTAAGGGACATTGCCTTGAACTGGTGGGGCAACCTGGAGAGGCAGTTGCACCTTACCCCAGACACCGTCTCTTGGGAACTTTTTGAGGAAAGGTTCCGAAGGAAATATCTACCAGCTTACTATGAGGAACAACAAGTGGGAGCATTTCATGCTCTAGTACACGGAAACAAGACCGTGGAAGAATATGAGATCAGGTTCATGGAGTTAGTAAAATATGTTTCATACATGGATAATGATCAAGAACATGCATAATTCTTTGTCTATGGGTTAAAACCTAAGATAAGGGCCATGGTACGGATGTGGAAACCATCTTCCGTAGAGGAAGCAGCTGAAAATTCACATTATGTTGAGGAACACATGAGCTTAAATGAAGGTATGAGATTGACCTTTCCACATCATCCTAGATTTGTGGGGAAGGCCCCTAAGACCTTCTCCAGGGGAGGGAGCTCTAGGACACCTCCTTATGGTAATAGAGTCACACCAAGGACAAATTCCACAGGTATTTCAATGGCAGGGAGTGCAACATCCCATTCATCACCAATGACGCAGGCAGGTCCACGACCTTCTCAGGGAGAAGCTAGTAGGGGCAGGGGTTCTAGGGGAAGGAACTCATTTCAGAGACCGTCATAGAGCAATGCACAGGTTCCATCTCGTGTTACATGTTGGGGATGTGGAGGACCCCATTACCAGCGTGATTGCCCAAAGTTGCAAGTAGGATTTGTGCATAGAGAAGGAAAGGCCCCGATGGGAAGAGCAAGCGGTAGCCACCAGATTTATGCAGTAGTTAATAATCACCAGGAAGAACATCAATCCACGGTGGTGGAGTCATCAGGTACGCTAAATCATATCAATGTTAAAATTTTATTTGATTCTAGTGCTATAGATAGTTTCATTTCACCATCTACATTAGAAAAGAGTGGGTTGGCAACCTATGAGCACGATGAATTTAAACAAGTCGAGATGGATTCGGGGGAAAAACAAGCAGTAGGGCCTAGCGCTGATAATTTTCTAGTAGACTGGGAGTGTGTACTACCAGGTTGAAGGTATACTTCACTGCTCTCGAGACGTATGACCTAATCATTGGAATGGATTGGTTAGAAGCCCATCGAGCTATGGTAGATTGTTTCACAAAAAGGGTGCTTTGTGTTGACAATGAAGGGAGGCCAATAGAGATCCACGGTGTATGGAGAAAGGTGTCTCTATGCTTTATCTCAACTATGAAGGTTAAGCGGTGCATGAGGCAAGGGTGTAGACTATATGTAGTAGAAACAGTGAATGAAAGGAGAGGACCCTCCTTGGATCAGTACCCAGTATTCTTAGAGTTTAAGGATGTTTTTCCAAACGAGTTGCCAGGGTTACCTCTTGAGAGGGAGCTTGATTTTACTATTGAGCTAAAACTTGGTGCATAACCAATTTCCAAGACTCTGTATAGGATGACAATGCCAGAACTTTGTGAGTTGCAGATGCAGTTGAAAGAGATAATCAACTTAGGGATAATAAGGCATAGTGTCTCACCTTGGGGTGCACCAATAATTTTTGTGAAGAAGAAGGATGGTTCCTTACGAATGTGTATAAATTACAGGGACTTGAATCGTGCTACAGTGAAAAATAGGTACCCTATGCCACGAATAGATGATCTCTTCGATTAGATGAAAGGAGCAACGATATTCTCAAAAATTGATTTGCGATCAGGGTATCACCAGTTAAGGATTAAGGAAGGCGATATTCCTAAAAATTTCTTTCGAACTTGGTTTGGGCATTACGAGTTTTTTGTAGTACCTTTTAGATTAAGCAATGTGCTAACAGTATTCATGATCCTCATGAATGGTGTATTCTGGAAGTACTTAGACTGCTTTGTACAAGTCTTTCTAGATGATATCCTCATCTATTCCAAGGACGAAAGAGAACATGAGGAACACTTGCGAGTGGTGTTGTTCTGCCTTAGAGAGAACAAATTGTATGGGAAGTTGTCGAAGTGTTCCTTCTTCCAGAAAGAGATTCACTATTTAGGTCATATCATTTCCAGTGAAGGAATCTCTGTGGACCCAGAAAAGGTAAAGGTCATTATGGAATGGTCAGTACTGAAAAATGCTCATGAGGTAAGAAGCTTCATGAGGCTAGCAGGTTATTATCGAAGATTTTTGGAAGGGTTCTCTAAAATAGCGAAACCCATCACCACCTTGCAGTGCAAGGGGGTCAGGTATGAATGGACAGAAGAATGTGATAGTGCATTCATCGAGCTTAAGAGGTTACTAACTAGTGCACCAATTCTACGAGTGTTGGATATGGAAAAGGACTCAAAAGTCTACATGGATGCCTCGAAGCAAGGGTTGGGGGCCGTGCTAATGCAGGATGGAGGAGTGATAGCATATGTGTCAAGGAAGTTAAAGCAACACGAGGAGCTTTATACTATTCAGGATTTAGGGTTGGCAGTTGTAATGCTAGCTCTGAAACTTTGGAGGCACTATCTGGTGGGGCGAAACTTTGAGCTCAAAACAGACCATGAAAGTTTAAAACATCTCTTCACTCAAAGGGATCTTAATGCCAGGTAGAGGCGATGGAGTGAGTTTATGAGTGAGTACGATTTTGGTATTTCATACATCAAAGAAAAATAAAATGTGGTTGCGGATGCCTTGAGTAGGAGACCACATGTCTTCTCCTTGGTACCCTTAAAACTCAATATGAGGGAACGTGTGTTGATGCAACTCCATGGAGACAGTTGGTATTTAAAGATCACTCCAAACCTCCAGAGTGGGAGGCAATTAGATCCAAAGTATGAAGGATATAGACTGGAAGCAGCCAGACTATTAAGATATCGAGGAAGGATGTACATCCCCGAAGGTGGGGATATTCGAAGCATCATACTGAAATAAGCCCATAGAGCACTTTATTGTGCACATCCGGATGTGAAGAAAATGTACGCAGACATGAGGAAGCTCTTCTTCTGGGTAGGCATGAAGCGCGATGTAGTCCATTTCGTTGCCAAGTGCCTAGAGTGTCAACAAGTGAAAGCCGAACACCATCACCCGACAGGTATCCTACAACCACTTGATGTTCCTACGTCCAAGTGGGAAGTCATTTCTATGGATTTTGTTGTGGGGTTGCCTCTCACATCTCATAGACACAATGCCATTCTTGTGATAGTTGATAAGTTAACCAAGAGTGCTCATTTTATTCTGGTTAGAGAAAATTACGATGCCACTAATGTGGCACGCATGTTTGTAAGTGAGGTCATGTGTTTGCATGGGATACCCAAGAAGATCATTTCAGATAGGGACTCCAGATTCACTTCCACGTTTTGGACAAGTTTGCAGTCAACGTTGGGGACTTAGTTGAACTTAAACACATCTTATCATCCTGAAACATATGGGCAAACTGAGAGGGTAAATCAAGTCATGGAAGACATGCTTAGGATGTATGTCATGGATAATCAAACCCTTTGAGAGAAGTACCTACCTTTGGTAGAGTTTGCCTACAATAACAGTTTTCATAGCTCCATCAGGATGCCACCGTACGAAGCTCTGTATGAAAGGCCATGCAGAACACCATTGAGTTGGGAAAGATTAGAAGACCGTGTGACAGTTGGGCCAGAATTGATTCAAGAGATGGAGGAACATGTGATTCAGATTAGGCAGAGACTAAAGGAAGCACATGATAGACAAAAAAGTTATGCTGATGCACATAGGACCGACCAAAGTTATAAAGTGGGAGATTAGGTTTTCATTCATATCAGGCCTAATAAGAGTACCATTCAGTTTGGGAAGGGGACAAAGTTGTCACCTTGATTTATAGGACCGTTCAAAATCCAAGAGAAAATTGGACCTGTTGCCTATCGTCTTGTACTGCCACCCCACTTGCATAAAACTCATAATGTTTTTCATGTATCTGTTCTACGTCATTATGTTGTTGACAAATCACATAAATTAAATTGGAAGGAATTGCAGGTATTAGATGCGGGAACCCTCACAGTAGAACTGTTACGCATATTGGACCATAGAGTCGAACAACTCAGGAACCGTCTGGTAGACCAAGTTAAGGTCTAGTGGGAAAAGTATAGTCAAGGATCTGCTACTTGGGAGGATGCTGAGACATTACGACGAGATTATCCCTCACTTTTTTGACCACCTCGAGAATATGTTTATCAAAGGTTGGGTGAATGTAACACCACCTTTTGACTTAGACAACTAGGATTACTTGAGACCTAATCACCTTTATTTTCTATTCATAGTGAAACTATTAATGATACACTTGAACTTTTAAGACGTAGGAACCTTTATGAATGTTTAAACGTTATTTGAATGATGATGGATATGATGTGATCTATTATGAGAATGTAAATTCTATGAATGTTTAAATGTTATTTGAATGAGGATGGATATGATGCGATTTATTATGAGAATGTAAATTCTATGAAATTTTAAATGTTATTTGAATGATGATGGATATGATGCGATCTATTATGTAAATGAAAATTCTATGAACGAGTAACGTCAATTGAATTATGGGGATATTATGAGATCTATTTTTGACTTCAAAACTTTGATATTAAAGTTGTTGGTACGTGGATACTGAATTGAGATTATGGTCGTATACAATTACATGATAATAATGCATAGATATGTATGAGTTTGTGTTATAGACTAATTTGCAGGTCAATGGGCTATGAAATAGCTAAGGGATAATGGTAATAAAAATGGATGTCATGACCACCGACTGAGAAACAATATGGTATGAATATTTGTATGTGAAATTATATTGGTACAAATGCACTGTTATGATATATGGACCAGTGTAGGTTTTCAGGTGGTGAGACTGCCCAAAAACTGAATAAACGATGACAAAATTCCCAGCAACATAGTGCCACTGTATATTCCATTGTAGGGTGTGGACCCTAGTCCTATTAAGAGGGGTGGAGGCATTTCCCACCGTGTATCCTTCGAAACCTGGAGTCATGGGAGGATGGTGTTAGCTCACGCTCCCCTAGACGTGTGATGATGACAGTCAGTTGCCTGCTGGGGAAGCTTGGTCAAGATAGTGACACTTCCACTTACGGGTTCTATTTGGAGTTAGGTCAATATAGTTGACGCTCCAAGATAGTCCAGTAGAGGAGGGATAGGAATGGAAGATGGAAGTGAGTTAGGGAGGAAGGATATGAATGGAAGATGGAAGTGAGTTAGGGAGGAAGGATGAATAGAAATAGTTGAGAGTGTATGGAGATTTGCCTTATGGTGGAATTTATTGTTTTTCCTTTTGAAAAGAAAATGTGTATATACGTATATTCATGATTACTTAACTGAACTACAATTGTCTAAATAAACATTGTTGAGCTAGATTATTGTAATTAAGGGATTTCACAAACATTTGATTGGTTTATTATCTTTTAAAAAATGAATAGTCTTGTTGATTGGATTGGATGCATGCAGGAATTACTATAGAGGTGATAGTTATTGTTATTAGTACATGCACGAGACTTGTATGTACTAGCTACACATGCATTTCTTGCACATGTACACTAGTATGTATGAGTTTTCTTGGCTTACTTACTGATAATGTTGTTTATTGGATATGAATGTGTGAACCATGTGTCATTTCCCTTGTATCATAAATTACTTTAACTTCGGGACGAAATTTCCTGAAGGGTGGGTGTATGTAACAACCCTAATTAATTAATTAATTATCATGATTAAATATTTGTTTAATGAATATTAGTTTAATTAATTAATTAATTAGAGTTGTTACAACCTCTTAAGGAGTAGATGACTTCGAAGTTTGAAGCAATCTTTAGATGTCTCTTTTCTTCCATGTTAATTGTGTTATGCTTGTTAATGCTCTTGAGATGTTGCAATACCAAACTTCACATCTATATAACAACATCTTTATGAAAGACATCATAAAACATGCTTTGTCAACAAATAAGAAAATATTATTAAATAAATTCATAGTACAACACAAAAAAAATTATCCATATTATGTCTTTCATTAGTAAAAAGAATTAACATAAAATGTTATGTACATAAAGATGACTTCAATATAATATTGAAGTCACTATCATGATAAAATACCAAAAAAAGTTAAAAAAAAATGTAATGTACATAAAAATGACTTCACTATAATGTTGATTTTCACTATAATGATAAAATACAAGATAAATTCACTATAAAAGTGACTTCACTATGATGATAAAATAGTGAATAACTTTACTATAAAGATGACTTCACTAATGATAAAATACCAGCACTGACATGTGCATATAAAAACATCATGTATGAGAATAATGGGAACACACTATTCGAGTTGATATATGAAGAAGGAGTGATGCCATTAGATTCTCTAGCCTCAAATCAAAAGATGAAAAATTAAAAAAAAAAGTGGGTGTTTTAGCTAAATACATACGAAGAAACTCAAGCACAACATTAGCACAAGCTACAAAACAATTGGTTCTATTTTGGTTCTAACTAATGATAAAGGCATATGCCATGAAGATTCTCTATTGAAATGCATGAAAAAATAGTTTGATAAGATAGATGTCAAACTATATAACACTATTTTCTTAGTATCATGGATGGGGCTATCAGTTAAGAATGCAAGTATTTTTAAAGATAAGGAGATTCTTTATTTTGAATTGTAACATCAAATAAAATAAAGTTTAAGAATGTAAGCATTTTTAAAAGATAAAGAGATTTTTTATTAAAAAAAGATATTCCTTATTTTTAAAGATGAGGAGATTTTTCATTTTGAATTGTAACATCAAATAAAATAAAATTTAAAAATGCAAACATTTTTAAAAGATAGAATTTAAAAATGCAAGCATTTTTAAAAGATAAGGAGATTTTTCATTAAAAAAGATATTTCTCATTTAAAAAAAAAGAAAATTTTTCATTTTCAATTGCAACATCAAATAAAGTTTTTATAAAGAGGAATTAAATTTGCTTAAGGCCAAGACACAAGTGTACATGAGGTAGAAAAATCTCAACCATGTGCTTTTTTTTTTTTTTTTTATAGTGTATGCAGTACTGGAGGAGTGATTTTCTTATCTGATTCTTTTAAAAGTTATAAAGAATTCAACATGAAATTAAATACCTAATGGAAAATAATTTTGGATTTTTTTGTTTGTTTGTTAATTTGTCCAAACTTTCTTGCCACACCAAACCTTAATATGGTTGGATTTTTTGTCCCAGCAGATTTCGAACGAGTAACTTTTCAACACAAAGTGGCTTTACAACACACTCTGTCACCAACTATCCTACTCCTCGGGAATGTAAAACAATTTTAAATTTATCAAAAGATACTTGAAAAATTAGTGAAGAAGAAGGAGGACTTTCCATATCATTTTTTTAAGATCAATGTATGCTGATTAATCTTAGTATCATATCCTTCTTTGAGTGCAGAGAATGCTTTTTGTTTCTTAAATGCATAGGTTTCAAGTTTTGTTGATGAATAATGGATTTAAAATCGTTTTTGTCAAAGTTTTGTGAAAAAATGTAATTAAGGGTATTTGTGACACAAGATTTGCCAGGCTTATATTTTATGTGGGAATGGGTTAATTCAGCAATTTTTTTTCTGAGTTGATCTGACGGTTTTCTTTTAAAGTTTTGATCAATCCAGAATTTTGATGAATTTTTTGAGTATCTGGTTTGGTTTAAAATGGGGCAAAATTCTTAAAGTAAGATTTTGAAATGCATAAAATTTTAATCCATACAAAACTCAAACTGACTAAACTCAGACTAGCCCTGAAAATCTGACCGGATTCAGGTCCATTTTTTTAAGTGAAAAACGAATCTGTTTGCTACTGGGTTAGCATACTCTTTTTGTGGAGATCGTATTTCACTGTAACCCTTTGTAACCCTTTATATGGAGTTGAACATCAAAGTGCTCTTCACACATTTTTAAAGTAACTTTTTTGAAGTCAAATACAAATCTATTTCAACGGAAAAAAAGGCAGGCTAAAAACCACGAGATTTTCTGGCTTGCATAGTTTATTGGTTGTGTTAAAAGACCGCGCAAAGATTTTCTCTGGCCCTTGAGAAGCGCACTGTAGCCCACTGATAATGCAGCAGTGATAGTTCAGTAGTGGGAAGATAAGTATAGATCCTAAAATTTGGACGACCCATTCTAATTTGTATGAAAAGATATCTTCCATATAATAGTATATTTCAAAAACGCTTGATATTCTAATTTCATCTCACATACATAAAAATAGTATATTTCAGAAAGCTTGATTATATATTAAGCTCTGTCGCATGGATTTGTTAAAAGGTTTATCAGTAAGCATGACAATGGCTTCTCTGGATGCTCAATGGACTCTCATTTCTTTACTGTTGTTTCTCACTGCCGTCGCATCTGCTATTGACGTGCGTGAGATGAATATTGACGAATACATCAATTATATCAATCCTCCAGCCGTACATAAATTTCGGGTAATTTCGAAGTTAATTATATTTCTGCATTTCTACTAAATTTCTACCACATATGTTATATTGTATAACAATCTTCTGCCTAATATTTTTCTTCCTGCATAATGTATAAAATCTTCTGCAGAATGAACATGGAGATACCATTCTGTGTGTATTATACACTGATCAAATATCTCTTCAGGCAAGTATTAATGTATAACCAAATATTAATGTATTTTAAAAAGCTTTTAGATTGCTCAGTTGGTGAACACTTGGCTTCATTCACACAGTTAAAAAAATAATCTGACTGCATGCATGTTTGTTGAAGGGTTCGGAGCAACGGTCGATGCAAACTACAGAGGATCGAAAGACGAAATCG
>JASDQU010295615.1:0-10144 GCA_032191745.1 Picea mariana | reverse complement strand
GGATGAAGAAGTTCCAATCCTTGATGAGGAAATTTTTTCTACTTGGATAATAGAGATGAGAGTACATTTGAAGGAAATGTGAGCGAGCGATTATTTGGAAGGAATCCATTGGTGGATCAATTTCCTTGAAGAACAAGTTAAAGTTTGCAACTCAAAGGGAAGGTAAGAAGAATGATGCATTGGCTCTCAAGACCATTCTTAGTGGACTCTCAAGTCCTATCAAAGAGAGCATGGGACAATGCACTTCCGCCAAGGATCTATGGTTAAAGATAGAGGAGACATATCAAAACAAGAAAGAAGATGTTGAAGACCACTCTATCAAGATCATTAAAGGTAAATAATCTCCAAAAACTCTTGAATGCATTATTTCTAAATGTGATCTTGAAAACACTTCAAATGAAGACAAAAAATCAAGTAATGATGTTAGCACAAATGAAGATATTGAAGACATTTCAAATGTAAGCAAAGAATCATGTGATGATGTTGGAAAAAAGGAAGATCTTGAAGGTATTTTAAATGAAGGTAAAGAATCTCCAAATAATCTTGATTGCAATGATTCAAAATGTGATAATGTTGAATTTTTCTCTACAAATGAAGAAGAAGATATAGAAATAGTTTGTGTAGAGTTTGATGGTAGTTATCCCATGGAAAGAATAGAAGAAGATCTATTAGAAATTCAAAAGAAAGTTGAATATGGTTTATATGAATATAACAATGACCACTATTATATAGACTATATCTATCCTTCGAATAACACTAAGAAGTTTCTTAGAAGGAGTAAAAGGCACATCTTGAAGTTAAGAGAAATGCTCAAGGAACAAGAAGAGAGTAATAAGACTCAATTAGAAAGAAAGGAAGAAGAGATCACAAGACTAAATAATGAGAAAGAATATATAGAGGTAGATGATGAGATTAACAAAAGTTTTGAAACTATTGTCCATCTCAAGACCCAAATTGAAGAAGCCAAAAGGGTAGAGGAACTATTGAAGAATAAAATCAATGAAAAGGAAGAGTCGTGTCATAAGTTAGAAGCTGAAATTGTTGATCTTAGAAATAAAGTAGAGAAGTCAAACACATTCTTGAATTTTTCACTAATATTGAATGATATCTTGGAAAGTCAAAGATCACCAAATGATAAATTAGGTCTTGGATACAAGAAAGAAGCTATGCATGCTGAAGAAAGCACCTCAAAGAAGCATGAGGTAAAAGATGAAGAAAAGGTTTCAAGTCAACCATATACAAAAGGCAAGGAAAGTTTCAAAAGAACTAAGCAAGAAAGACATCAATAAGCTACCTTTACACCTCAAAGAAAATGGACATCAAAGAAAAGGTATGAAAATGTTTTTCATGGTCAATGTTATTCATGTAATGAATATGGTCACAAAGCTTTGGAATGTAGATCTTATGAAAGGAGATATAATGGAAGATTTTATAAAATGTGTTAGAGATGTGATCAAGTAGGACACATTGTTGTTCACTATCACAACAAGAGATGTTACAGCTGTAGTGAATTTGGCCACAAGTCCCATGAGTGCTAGAACACAAGAAGAAATTCCATGATGAGAACTTTATATAGCATGAATAGAAGAATGAATGAAGTAAGAAAGGGAGACATATTTGAAAATATGGAAGCTCAGAGCTCAAGTTCTGAGAAGAAAGGACACCTTCAGAAGTGGGCGAAGAAGACTGAGAAACCAGAGAAGAATGGAAGACTTAAGGGAATCTCAAGTGTGTCATCTACTGAAGCATACATGGGTGACAGTGGTAACAGTCATGTACATACATAGGCTGACCTTGAATAGGTCACGTACATATGTGAGCTATCTGTGTAGCAGGCCACGTATATGTGGTAAAGCCTTGGGAAAAAGGAAATGCACATGGGTTGTAGCTTGATGTGATGGTATAACACTCTGTTGCATAGTCTGGCATTGTTTGTTCCAGGTTCTGACACTATTTGCTGGAGGTTTTCATGATTCTATATTGGATTATGTAAAGTGATGATAAAAAATAATGAAAGGTCATCTTGGATGCATGGCACTAACCCATGAGTATGGATTGAGAAATTTTCTGTTTAAGAACAATGTTGGTTATGACAGTGAAGTTATGGCACCTTCGTTATGTGATATATCATGATGATGCTAGCTAGAGATGTCATTGATCTATTTGAAGCATAATACTAGCACATGTGTTGTTGGATGCTTAGTATCTACTATAGTGAATGGAGGACTGATGTTGATCTGTTGGTGTACATGGTTGGTACATATTTTTGCCTCATTGATATATCTTATGATGTATTATTGGAATCTTACTTGTTGGAAAACTTGATTCATGCATTTGGCATATGGATGGGCTACATATTGGAACATGTGGTTGGTGATTTAATGAGTTGATCATGTTGTACATCATTGATGATGTATAGTTGATGCATGATTGTCACATTTCTAGTACATTGGTAGGGGCACCTACTAATAGTTTGATTGACACATATTTTATGGAGGATTTGGCATACATTTATGAGGATTCATCATGTTGTGGTATTGGTGCATGGATGATGTACTTTCTTGGTACAAGTGGTGATACATGTTGATGTACATGTTTGGTACACTCATAGATGGAATATGCTTGATGATAGTACACCATTGGTATTACTTGATTAGCACATCAATTGGTATTTATTTGAGATACATGGTTATGGAACTTGGTTCATGATGGAGACATATCATGAGTGATATGACACTTGTTTGGCATATTGGTAGATGCACACTATTTTTTATGTTGGTATATGGACATGGTTGGCATATTGGTGGATGCACATGGTTGGCATATTGGTAGATGCACATTGTTGGCAAGTTGATAGAAGCATAAGGTTGATACATTCCATTGATGAGATCTTATGGCACATTGTATCGTATTGATGTACATGGTTGATGTACATGGGTGTTGTGCATGATGGGCACATAATTGGTACATGATGTACTTGGGTGATGTTATACTCATGATTCTCTATTTTATTGTTGACATATTTTTTTATTTCATGATGGTTGGTATGGCATAAGTTTGATGCATGAACAGGTCCAAGGATCGTCATATGGTATCATATTGTTCATCTTGCAGAGAATATAGGGGAGACATACCCATAAGGGAATTCATTCTTCTTCCCATGGTTCTAGGAGGAATAAAGATCCCTATACTTGAAGAAAGAGAACAGAGGCATAGTTCCAGGGGGAGCAATGGTCATAGGGGGAGTATGAGCAATGTATCTTCAACATTACATCAAAGTGATATCCCTTGTCCAAAAGGGGAGATATTATTTAGAGGTAGATCAAAGGCATTCAGACAGGGGGAGCATCCCTAAGGAAAGTTCAGACAGGGGGAGCATCCCCAAGGGGAGAATGACCCTTTGCCATTGATGTCAAACGGGGAGAGATAATCACATTCATGTGATTGATGTTTATTGATGGGGAGAGATACTCACATTGATATGTTTGATGACTATTGATGTATATCATACCTTGTCTACATGTTGAAATCAATATTTGGTGTTGACATCAATGTTGGTATTTCCATCAGTGCCAAAGGGGGAGATTCTTGGATCATGTTGTCATTGAAGCCAATGGTTTGATTGATTGATCTCAAGTGATTGATTGATGCCAAAGGATTGATTTATTGATGATTGATATTGTCCTTGATGAGAATGGATATATGTCAAGTATATGATGCATATGATGTCATGCATAGATGAAGAAGGAATAATGAGTTGTGATTGATACATGCTACAAAGATGAAGATGCATCGATATGGTTTCCTTGATGTATGATGCATAGTTAGATTGATAATTATAGTATTATCATGGTTGACAAGGTGCACAAATGGATGAACTCCAAAGTGGTCCCCTTATGGTGAAAGCCCTCATGGGAAGACGCTTTATGGATGAGTTATCCTAGAAGAATGGTTGGAGAAACCATGGTTGATTGTGGAATAATAAGATGAAGATCAATAAAGTTGTTGGTAAAAATATCCTAGATGGATAGTTCTTGTCATGCCATTTTCGATGGTATGTGGAATGTCACATAACTCCTCATGGTTTGAAAGTTATGGCCTTACGAAGTTGGACGACCCCCATACATTGTCTTGAAGCCCCAAAAGGTCAAAGAAGTCAAAGATATTGCAAAGAAGAAATTATTATTTAAATGATAAAGTAAAGTGACAAAGTCAAGAAGGANATGATAAAGCGAGGTGACAAAGTCAAGGAGGAATATGTAAATGATAAAGAAATGGAGAACTTTCTATTTATGGAAAGTAGCTAACCCTAAAATGAGGAAAATAGGTTAAGTGACCTAGAAGTAGGTTAAATGACCTAGAAGATGAAGAGTATAAATAAGAGGCAAGGGTCTCTTGTTAAAAGTACATTTTGGGAGAATGTCTTGTGTATCTCTTGAGCATGAATTGAAGATCTATTCTGAGAGAGAGAGTATGAGGAGGATCTCATGAATGCATCAAAATTTCGAAAATGTCTGAGATCATGACAGCAAAAGTCTCGAAGGTTCAGAAACCCTAGTTTCTGAGGTGTACGCGGGCAACAGTAATCCAGGTCACATACATACGTGGGTTGTATGAAGACAAGGTGTGTAGAGTGGATGAAGTCATGGAGATTGGTGGTTGAGTTGAGGACAGGCTCTTGAAGACTAAAGCAGGTTCCAAATATACATTCTATGGGCCCAGATATGCCATAGAAACTATGGTATGGTTATATTATCGTCTTGATGGATACTCTTCTTATGTGGTGAATGCTTAAGTCATTCTTGGTATGTTTGTTATGATATGGTCTGTGTTGGTTGATGGAGTTAGAAGCACTCTTATGATTCAGTGCTGATATGATTACTATAGTATACTGGTTGCTTATGCATGATTGAGTAGAATTCATATTGTATGGTTGAGAAGCATGAATAAGCTATTGGAGAGATTGGATGTGTTGTGACTGGATGGTAGTTAGAGTAGACAGTGAAAGATAGACTAAAATGTGATTGAAGGTTGTAGAGGATCTGAGTTGATCTTGAAGAGAAAACCCTAAGTAACTCAAAAGGCATATGCAAGCTATAGTACAGACTGACTGCGTACATATGGGGGCTATAGTGAGCCAGGGCACGTACACACGTGGGTTTCACTACTGACAGGTTGCGTACATGTGACAGATTGATATTTGTGGAGGATTGCTGCCTCATCTCAGTTGGTGTTGAGGATGTAAGATGAGTATTGCATATAGATTTGGTGCTCTTATAGAGTTTTACTCTATTCAGTTGTTCCTGATAAACCCCAAGGATTGAAGTCTGTAATAAAAAGAAAATTGTACATACATCTTGTGTTCTTTGTGTTCCTTGTGGTGATGATTTTTTGATGATATATTGTTGATATATGTTGTTGATATATTGTCACATCTAACTGGTTATAAATGATAGCAACAAGTAATCAGTAAATAGTGATTGCTAACTAATGAGTTTTGTGTAAGAGGGAAGTTTTGGGAAAAGAGATCCACACTCATTCACCCCCCTCTCTAAGTGTGTTTGGTGTGTCCATAAAAAGGATATTGTGGAAATTCGAGTGGGAAACAATATGTGGTAAGCTGATCTAGCTTTTAGAGTTCAGTTTTTGATTTTCTGTCGGAGGTCCTTTTGTATGTTCCATCCGGGATGTCTAAGTTTGACTTTGGTTCTAAATTTCTGCATGAAATTTTTTAAAAGAATGACTCTTTGGTGAATTGGAATGAAATAAAGGATGGATTTATGTCTCATCTATCTTGATTATCATCTTGGTGTCTTTAATTTCGTCTTTACATTTATTTCAAAAATTGTTAAATTCAGAAAATTACATAAAAGTAAATTTCTAGCAATTTTTTTATTGATAAAAGACTAGCCTAAGCACTGATAATTAATACCTGTGAGTTAGGATGCTATTTTTGTTGGCTATAAACATAGGGTGAGATTCCCGTCTATTTTTATTTAGACAAGAAAAAATTGAAAATGCTTCAGAAGATCATTTCCTATCTTTTCCTCAACATGAGTGAAAGAGAAAGTTTTCACTTCTTTGAGTCCATGCTCAAGACCCCCTATTCTCATGGGGGATGATAATCCAGTAGAAGGAGCACGAGAGGGAAGAGTGGAACTCCATAATGGCAGTTTTGAGAATGTTTTACATGTTCCAAAGATTTCTATGAATCTACTCTTAGTTTATCAGATCACTCAGAAAGGTAAAAAGGTTGAATTTACATCAGATTCAATTTCTATACTCGACATGCATGACAATTCTATTATTGAAATTGGTGAGGTGGATCACAAATAAAGGTTGTATAAATTCACTAAGTTTGTTGATGATGACTCCTATTTTCTAATTACACATAAGGAGAGTACTTTGCATGCACCTCCAGTGCAACATGCAGATACTCTTGTGCTTCCATCAATTCCAGACATCAGAGATGATTCCATACGCTCAGATTTTGTGCATGGAAATGGGTAGGTAGTATAGCCAGATAAGAAGCCAGTGTCGAAGCTTTAGCAGATCCCCAAGAGGGCACAATTCACACTTTAGGAAGAACGTGTCCTTGTAGGGAATCCATTGGATTTGAGGAGGACTCGACCTCAGCATGAGGATCCCTCTCATGCACTTTCATATTTTGAATCTACGATTCCCATGCATTGCTATATTGTTCAATCTTTAGATCCACATACCTAGAGTGAGGCTATAGGAAATGTTTTATGGTAATTAGCCATGCAGGAGGAGTATGACTCACTCCTAAAGAATCAAACTTGGGATCTGGTTCCACTTCCACTAGAAAGGAATACTTTCAGGTGCAGATGGGTCCATAGGATCAAGAGGTACAAGGCTATACATATTTCCAAAGGACTTCATCATATCCATAAATATTTCTACATATTCACGAAGACTTTTAGTGGGATGAAATTTTAGACTTTGCGGGATCATCTTGTAGTGAAGAGCATAGTTTCCTAGCAGTTGCCTTTTCTTCTTTTGATGCATTGTCTTTTGAAGGGGGGGTTTGTTCCCATATGGTTTTCCCTCTTTGCTCATTTTTATTCAGTGTTCATTAGTTTCATTTTACATGATTACCTAATATGTCCTAGTTGTCGAGACTCATTTTTTACTCCATAGTGATGTTCATGGGGAATGCTGGAGAAATTACTATTTTGGTCACACTAGTTCAGTGGGAGTTAACTGACTAGTTCTATTTTAGACTTTTTGTTTAGACCATCACTATTATGCATACATGCATTCCTAACGAAAGCTAATTGCTTGATTGCTTTTCCTAATTATGGAATGTTCTTTCCTATATATGAGTGTATTCCACTCATTCATTGTATCACAATGATCATCATCGATTTTCTCATTGTAGTAGTGTGAATATATTTTCTCATTCTTCCATATTGAATCTCTCGTCCTTTCTTGATAAGATTTGTTTGTATTTTCTTTAGTTATATCTCCTGTGAAGGTTTCGATGAAAGATTGACAGCCTTGAGCAATAATGAATCATAGAATTTTATTTAATGAAGTTATTTTTTAAGAAAAATTGTATTTATATATTAAGTTTTTAGGTCTTGGGCCATTACAATGTTATTGTTTTATTATTGTAATCATTATTGGTGGGAACATTATTTGTAATTATACCCTTTGTCTCCTATATATATAAAGGAGATATAGTTTTGTTGATCCTCAAATAAATAAGGTGTAAATGATTTTCCCCCTTGAAATGGTATTCTTATTCATTCACTCTTTCACTTGATTGATTGATTGATTCATTGATTGATCTATAACATCATAAGTCTTATTTAACCTTAAGATATTACAAATTCTAAAGTATTATGAAGTCCATTAAATTTGGGAAAGCAACAACTGAGACAATTTTGTAAATTGGTATCATATGTAATTGTATTTAAATTTAAATTGATTTAATATTGATGTTTTAGGGAATGTTGTCAAGATCTGTGTGTTATCATGATCAACATATCAATGTTAATTTAATATGTAAGAAGTTGAATAATAATCGATATTGATGGAGTTAGTGCATCCTATTGGTGGTGTTGTGGATATACTGAATTAAGACTTTTAAACAATCAATTGAAAGCTCTCTCAATGGGACATGATTAAACAAACAAACAAATACAATGATATGAAATCATCCATATTATTGGTATTTTTTTAATTATGATGTAAGACATTTATACTATGAGAAAGAACTTCATGAGATTAATATACAAACCAATTAAACTTTGATAGTTTTCATCAATTCATCACTCAATATGACTCACAATCATCGCTTGTTCTATCCCTCTCCTCTTGGCTACATATACTTCCATCATGACCCAAAATCATTGCTTGTTCTATCTCTCTCCTCTTGGCAACATATACTTCTATCTATCAAGTTTTATGTTCACTCTCACTGTTTCCTACCTTTTCTACTTAGAGTGCCCCCAGTCATCCATCATATTACATGCCCCTCCAATTTCAAGTGATTGATTAATGCCAAAGGATTGATTGATTGATGATTGATATTGTCCTTGATGAGAATGGATAGATGTCAAGTATATGATGCATATGACATCATGCATAGATGAATATGGATCAATGATTTGTCATTGATACATGCTGCAAAGATGAAGATGGATCAATATGGTTTCCTTGATATATGATGCATAGTTAGATTGATAATTATAGTCTTATCATGGTTGATAAGGTGCACAAATGGATGAAATCCAAAGTGATCCCCTTATGGTGAAATCCCTCATGGGAATATGCTTTAAGCATGAGTTATCCTAGAAGAATGGTTGGAGAAACCATGGTTGATTGTGGAATAATAATATGAAGATCAATAAAGTTGTTGGTAAAACTATCCTATATGGATAGTGATTGTCATGCCATTTCTGGTGGTATGTGGAATTTGACACAAGGCGGGAGCCACCTACCCTCGCCCACTCACAGGATCGTTCAATTTCTTCTCATGAGCCGGATTGCCTCTTTCAATTCCTCCAATGGAATCCCTTGCCTGAAAACCTGGCCCAATCCACAGGTCCTTTCTTTCTTTCCTCACGGCCTCTGCATGAGCCATGAACTAATTTTCCCACAGGAAAAGAAGTGTCGGGCTTCAAGGTTTCGGGATTTTTGATGTCGAGGGTTTCTTACCTCTCGAATCCCCAATTACCGATGCACCCCTTTCTCTATCCTTAGCCCCATCCTGGCGGCACTCTAGCCCACATGACCCCCTGTCATATGTCTGCAGCTTTAAACTTCTGTCAGGACTCCTCCTATCGGATTTTCAGCGTTTTCAATGTCAAAAGGTGCACATCCACAGGACTCGCGATGTTTCGATCCCCGATGCGCTCCTTCTTGGTCGTAGCCCTTCCTGGCTATACCATGGTCCACGAGACCACCAACCATATGACCGTAGCCATATATCTTCCCATCGGGGTTTTGGGGTTTGCGATGTCAATGTGCATGTGTCCCCTTGTCACCGGGATCCCCAATTTCCTGATGATCCAAATGCCAAATCAATGGCTCCTGTCAACTTTTCCCCGACGGCTACGATTTCTGCCACGCGTCCCTTCCAAAATGGACGGTCCCGATCTCTCCTTGGATTTCATAACTTTTGACATCCAATTCTTTCAACCTCGAGAACTTCGAGTCTCCGAGTGCCGATATCCCGACGCTCGCTCGATCTTCGCCACGTGTCTCCGCTAACGGATGTCTCTGATCCTTTCGGCGCTTTGAGACTTATAGTGTCACAATTCCCTCGACCTCAGGATCTCCGATATCCCGATGCTGAATATTTCGATGTCCAGTGTCTGGATCTCCGGAACGGATGACCACATGACACATGTCCTCTCCTTAGATGGACAGCTTAGATCTCATCGGGATTTCAAGACTTTCGATGTACCAGTTCTTTCGACCCTGTTGGTCACTATAATTGCTTAATTAAATTCAAACAACCAAGTGAAACATAAATTATCAACCCAGGGAAGTCTTTTGTTTCAAAGATAGCCACGCACTGTATATTCTCAATTTCAAAAGCATTTAGTGTTGTAGTAAAGAAATCATTCTATCTATGATTGCTGAAGTGAACTGAAGTTCTGAATTAGATCAT
>JASDQU010295612.1:0-12874 GCA_032191745.1 Picea mariana | reverse complement strand
TCTTCTCCTTGTTCTTTAAGGATCGTGCAGGTTCTCCTTGATCCAACGGTGGTTGGGTCCTACGCTTAGATCTAACGTCTGAGATCTGTCCTCCTTTTCAATGCCCTCTTCTTGTCTTCATTCAGATCTGATGGCCCTCATTCTTTCAGGAATTTTGAATGGATCCAATGATCAGAAATTCTTCTCAAGCTTTACGGGCCTTTGATCATTCGATCAACCTGAACTTATCTTCCTGAATATTACTGCGCTGCTAATCATCGCTGCTATACTCAAGCCATCATCACTACTGTACTTGCCATCAATGACAAGCATACGCTGACTGTAAAACATGCCACCAATCCTATGTACATTCTTCATGTACCCATGCCATCTTCATTACTGTACTTGCCATCAATGACAAGCATATGCTACCTGCTAAACATTTTCCAACAGAACATGCAAAGTGAACATTGGTACAAAAGATAAGCTTAATTTTACGAACATAGGAGACTACTGGAGAACTGAGACAATCAAGATTATTGCCGACTTACTGCGTGAATATCAAGATATGCTTCAAACTATGTTCTTAGAGATGAAATTAATTGCGGGGAGTTAGGAAAGATCAATATTTTGTTGAAGCTAGATGCCAAATCTGTGAAGTAGAGACCATATAAAATGAATCCCATGTATAAGCATAAGGAAAAATCAAATATAGAAAGGATGTTGGAAGCTGGAATTATAGAACTTGTTGAAGAATCATAATGGTTTAGTCCAATATTATTTCAGGATATGAATACATAAGGAATCAAAATATGTGTAGATATGATAAAGTTAAATGATTCTTGTTTACATGACCCATTTCCTACCCCATTTATAGATGAAGTGTTGGAGAATGTAGGAGGGAAAGAAGCATATTCATTCATCGATGGATATTCAAGATATCATCAGATCAAGATTGCACAGGAACATAGATATAATACTACATTTGTGACATAATGGGGGTGTTACCAGTACACAATGATTCTTTTTGGATTGAATAATTCACTAACAATATTCTCTAGAGTGGTTGTAGCATCATTTAAAGAGTTCATAAGTTCTTATAAGTATACTTAGATGTCCAGACAATATATATCCTATTGAAAGATCATATTGATATATTTCACTTGATGTTGGATAGGTGTAGGAATTATCAGATATATTTGAATTTAAAGAAATACAATTTTTGTTTGTTGTTTGGTATCTTACTAGGCCATGTAGTATGTAAGCAAGGATTGTTGGTAGACCCCGCAAATATTGCATTGATTGTTGACTTACCACCACCTACTTCAATGCGATAGTTATGAGAAATGTTGGGATATACAGGATACTATAGGAAGTGCATTAAAGGATATGTGCAGAATACAACCTCTATAGAAAAATTTCTAAAGAAATAGAATAAGTTTCAGTGGAGTGAATAATTCTAGTAAGGTTTGGCTACTTTGAAGCACAAATTAGTTACCACACTAATTTTGATATTTTCATATTGAAGAAGGAGTTTCATGTTCACATGGATGTGTCATCTATATATTTAGGCACAATGTTAGCTCATCTTGGAGAAGGCTATATAGATCATCCCATTGAATTTGCAAGCAATAAGTTGTCAACTAAAAAACATAATTATACTATGATATATCGTGAAGGGTTAGAAATGGTTTATGCCTTGCAAAATTTCAAACATTACTTGTTGGGTTCACACTTTAAGATGTACATAAACCATTATGCACTAGGATATTTTTTCAACAAGCTAGTGTTGGGGGGGAGAATATTCATATGGATATTATTATTCTAGGAATATGACTTTGAAGTGATTTTGAAACCAGAAAAATTTAACTCAGGACCGAATCACTTATCACGCATACTGTCAAGTGAAAATGAAGGAAAATTGGATGTCAGTTTACCATACACACACCTATTTTCAATTCATATGGTTGATGATTATTTTGTAGAAATTATTCAACTCGCGAGTATATGAGTAGCCCCACTAGACATTACAGTGGCATAGAAAAAGAAGCTAGTAGTGAAGGCATTAGACTACCAGCTGATAGCAGGAGATTTATATAAGTTAGGCACAAATAGTATTTTGCGATGATGTGTATTAGATCATGAAAGGAATATGATTTTTTTAGAGGTGCATGAAAGAGTTGTAGGAGTTCATTATGCAGGAAAAACAAAAACTTAGAATATTTTGCGCACAAGATTGTGGTGGCCTACTCTACACAAGGATGCTAAGGAATTATGTCATATTTTTGATTTTTTTTAGAGACTTAGGAAGCCTTCTAGGAGGTATTATATTCCATTATTAGAACAAGTGACATTACAAGCTTTTGATAAATGGGAAGTGGAATTTATTGGGCAGTTTAATCCACTATCTAAGAGGTTGGCAGATAGGTACATCATTATTGTGACACACTACTTAATGTTGGAATACTAACGGGGGGTATGAATCAATATGAGCACTTTTTACCACTTTCAATAACAAAATATAATATTCAAATTTATCAGCATTATATCATTTATGATTGAATTCAATATATCATGATTATAACCATAAGAAATACAATTCAACAATATCAAATAAGATACATAGTACACCATAATTTATGTGGAAAACCAAATGGGATAAAACCACAGAATGATTTCTTATATATATCAAGAATATATTCATAGGAAGTACCAAATTCCAAGTTATCTAGCACCAATTGTAGTGAGAAATAAAACCCTTTATTTATAGGCATCAACCTGAAGGAAGCACCAACTCCCTCAATTCTTTGACACCAACGGGAAGTAGGAAACAACCCCCTGATTTACAGGCACCAACCTGAAGGAATATCCAACTCCTTGAGTTCTTCAGAAGCAACCAAAAGGAGGCTACAACCCGCTTTCCTTGCCTCGTCTTGCCACCCTAAAATATAAGTGTAAAATCAAACTGTCACTACCATTGATGAACCTGTAACTTCCATTGTCATTGATACATCAACCAACATGTCATTGTCACTATCACATCAACCTATGACTATCACCATCACATCAACCTGTGACTACCTCTATCTTATCAACCTATCATTGTCACTGTCACATCAACCTGTGACTACCATTGTCTCATCAACCAACCACTGATGATCAACCAATCATCCAACCCTATCACTATCACCGTAACTGATAGACCATCATCAACCAATTTCAACTAGATCCACTTGCATGGATACCAAAACCATCACAAAACCATGTGCATCAACTATGTACATCAACCATCAACCATGTACATCAATCAAGTACCAAAATTTGTAGCATACCATGTACATCAAACCTGTACCATATCATGCATCAACCATGTACCAAAGTTGTACCATACCATGTACATCAACCATGTACCATATCATACATAAAAAATGTACCAAACCTATACCATAATATGTACTTCAACTATCTACATCAACCATGTACCATACCAAGTACATCAATCATGTATCATATCACGTACATCAAGCATGTATCAAACTTGTACCATCTCATGCATCAACCATATACCATGTGACTCTTGGTATATCTCAATCATTCCATACACCGTGTACCATAATATATCATCAATGAAGTGTCTCAAGCATAACCAATATAGCCAAGATACTAAGATACCAATATAGAAAATATATGCTTCTAATCAATGTACCATAACATCACTAAGGTGTACCTGAACATGTATTATCGTCACCAAGAATGTACCATACGATATGGCTCAAGCATTTGATAACATCACCATGACATATACCAAACTAGATACCGGGATAGCCAATATATACTTCTAACAATGTATCATATCAACACAAAGGTGTACAATCATCATCAATACATGCCTCACGCATGTACCATAAACATAACCATCAATAACACATGTAAATCATACCTTTAAACTTGTAATAGATCTGATACACAAAATTATAGACCTACAACTCTTCCTCAACTTTAGCAATAAGAGAATAGCATCTTCATCAAACTTTACCTTAGTCTTGCAGGACTAGTTTTGGATAAGTCACAAACCTTAGATTTCAACAAGCATAACTCCGTATCTGTAATGAAGAAAGGTCTAAAATTTTAGCCACATATACTATGAGATCATTTTTCCATATCCTTGAAATTTTAGAGTCTAAAACATCTTAGAACAAAACTTATAGAAAAAATGGAAAACCTTATTGAATTTTATCCTATTTCAGAGAGCTAACTTGTACAACATGCCACACACTCAATATTTGATATATGATTCTGAAACTTTCACACAAAATACTACACAATATTCTTTTTTCACTAAAATCTGTCTCACATAATTTGGATTCTCCATGAATAAGTTAGCATTTTTTTACCCGGAACACTTATTTGAGAGTAGTTTCAGGACTATTCCAAAACCTTATCTTACACAGAGTGTATCTCCAAAAGTAAAGGGACCCAAAAGATGAAATTTTTACCACATGTATATTGATATGTATTCTCAATATCCTTCAATACAAATTATCTAAATCATTATAGAAAAAATGTTATAGTGAAAATGGTAATATGACATTTAAATAACATACCTTAAACACTTTATCACAAGACTTCATCCTCCCTTGGAATTTCTCCCTTATTCACTTCATATTTCCTCTAAAATTTTCCTCAGAACTCCTTGGTTACCTCAAATAAAAATAACTTGATTTAATATAAAAAATGAACTCATAGGGTCCTTATTTATATTATATATGACAACCTCTTTTTAGGGTCGACTTGACCCAAATAAAATTCAATTTTAATTTTAATGATTATTCCATTGAGGTTGACATTACCAACAACATCCTTAATATTTATTGCAATGAGGTTGACTTGTAACTTCTTGTTTGCAACAACTTTTATTATTTTAATTAATTTGGGTCTAAATTGTCACTTCTTTTTAAAACTATTTAGGGATTCCAACTTCATGACCTCATAACTCCTCAACCGTGAGGAAACGCATGACATACCACCTACCGTTGGAAATGGTATGATGAGGACTACCCATATATGAGTGTGTTACCTACATTTTCATTTCCCTTCATGTTCGTATTCCTCAAACAACTTCGATCTCCATGACCACACCTCTAGGGCTTCTTGTCGACTTCTTCAAAGCATCTTTCCATGAGGGCCATGCTTAGATATATGACATAAGGGGACCACTTTGGATACTTCTCCAAATACACCCAGCACACCCATTGACATCAATGACAACCAACTATCAAATAATATCAATGACAACCAACTGTCTATACCCCCCTTTGGCATTGATTTCAACACTCATAGTCCACATGTGACCAATTATCTTGAGCTTTCTCTCCTCATGTTTTTATCCCCCTTTGACATCAATAGAAAAGGGTATCTCCCTTTGGGGATGCTCCCCATTTCTTCCTTCTTGTGATATTTATCTCGTGATATTTCTCTTTCTCCTCCTTTTACACCATGGGTAAAGGAGTAACTCCCCTTGCCCATATGTCTCCTTTGAACAATATCTCTTTGACTTCATGTGCTCCCCCTATGGTCATGATTTTCATCTTTCTTTCTCAATATATTTCTCTGAAAAATTCTCTCCCTTGACTTCTCTCTTAGATGTCGTGTAGATCAATGTGGGATTTTGTACATACTCCCTTTCCTCTCTTCTAGTGTTACTTGTCCATTGGTGCTTCTTCTTGTATTGCACTGACATATATAAAAATAATTCAAGGTTACTTTACTTCAAATCTTCATGCCTTGTCAAGTTCACATTAATGACCATGTTGTTCAACAATTTCCTTCTGAGGATATAGCTTATGTTGACAGTTTCTCTTTCCTGTTCTACTATTCCTTTTATTGATTTCCTTCTTGATTCCACTTGTCCACTTATTCCAATTGTTACTATGCTTTCATCAACTATCATATATCTTATTTGATTAATGTATTATGTACTCTCTACTAAATATCTCATGAATCCATCTATGTCCATATGTCATAAAATATCCATGACTTTGCTACTCAACTACATACAATGTTGACCCATATGTTACTTTAACAATATGAAGACTTCTTCAAATATTCTGTAACTGATCACTACATATTCCTTGTTCTCAAATTTTCTTCTCAATTTGTAAATCAAACTTTACATTCCTAGTACAATCTCTACTAAATATATCACTGTCTAAATACATACGTGGAATCCTTTATACAATTATGAACCTCTGCCAATGGTATTCTTTATAACTATCAGTTGATACCTGCATGGGAATGTGTTCACAAGACATTTTGTACTTCTATAATCAAACCACTCTGAAACTGTCTTCCCAAAATATGCAAACCCTTAAAAATAATTGAAAGATAGTTCTTTGATATGTATAGTTGTTGCTTAGACTCCCCCTTTTCAACATTCATATTCATTGGGAGTCTCCAAGTTAGATGGCTCGGAAAAATGTTCGCTTTGATGCAGAGTAATATTCCTCTTCATATGTGGATTCAGTATTTTCCTTTTCATCCTCTTCCTGAATTATGATGTTCTTTTCATTTTCTTCCTTTGACATCTTCCTCTTTATCCTCTTCCTAGATTCTAACACCTTCCTCTTTTCCTGTAGGTTCATCATGATCTTGCGCTAATGAAAATATTACAACTATGATCTCTAGAACCGAGTATTCATTCACTTGTTCTTATTGTTTTTCATTTTTCTCCGAACGTTCTTGTATCTGACATCTTCCTTTTTGTATGTATATTTTTCTCATCTCTTACTACTACAAATCCTGAATGAATGACTTCTGATTGTTCTTCCTTCATCTGTTCTTCCTTTACCTATTCTTGTTTTCTTTTCCAAATATTTTTTTATCTTCTATCAATGTTCTCTTTCATATAAGTATCCATCATGATTCTACAATAATTATTTATGTGTCCATAGTTATGGCATTTGTAACATTCAATATTGTATGGAGTCACATATGCATTTCTTGCTTGACCATTTTTTCCATAAGATCTACAATTTGCAGCTTTATGTCCAAAATTAGAACAAATAAAACAATGAATGTAAAAGAAACTTTCAAACTTGGGAGTGAATGATCTTTTTTGTGTTGTGGTCCTTTTGAACTCATGCCTTTGTTGATCATGATATTCTCTTCAGTTGTTTCCTTCACAAACATTGAAAATTATTTGATACTTGAAAGTGGAGGGTATTCTTTGATATCTGTCTTTGTTTTTAATCATCTTCTTAAGTCTTTTTCATTTCTGGAATGTTCTCCTTTGAGGGATTTCATTCTTAGAATATTTGATCACTTCTTCATAAATCTTAGCCTTCTCTTCATTCTTCCTTTCTATTAACCTGTAACTTTTCTCTTCAAATTTCTTTACTGATGATATGGATCTTCATCTTTCTTCAATGTTCTTATTGAGCTTGACAATTTTAACTCTTAGTGTGACAATTTCTTCTTCAAGCTTCTCAAAACATTCTTCTTTCTTCATCATCTTTATCTTCATAATTTCTTCCTTTCTCTTCGTTTCTTCAAGTTGTGTCTTCAAAGAGACAATTTATTCTTCAAGTATTCTTACTTGTTGACTGAATTCTGTTTCATTCTTATTTAAGTCCTCAGATATTTCCTTGAGATGGCTAGTAAAAATAGATTCTCTCTTCTCTGCTTCTTTTCTTTGCGCTACTATTTTGGATTCCAAAAACTGCTTTTCTTCTGACTAACTTTTGCATGTTTTTTCAATCCTTCTAAATTCTTCTATTTGGACTTTTAGTTTTGTAATAATCTCTTGGACTTCGTCAAAGTTGGGATTTTGAGACCCCTTCTTTATCTTGAAAATTTTTTCCTTGAGTGACTTGTTCTTCATTCTTTCATACATCAGATTGTCTAAAGTGCTGATTAATTTTTCTTCAAAAGTTACTATTCCTTCTTCACAACCTTCTTCTTCTAAATCTGCCGGACATGAACAACATCTTTCTTCTCATTCTACTTTAGCATCTTATTTATTCTTATTGGTATTCTCTTACTCTGTGATAGAATGGGATTCCTTAAAGTATAAATTATGTATCTTATCCCAAAGTTCTTTGGATGATGATAACTGTCCTGCTTTGTCTTTAACTAAATCACATAATCCTTCCAAGATGAAATCCATTTCCATTTTGTTCTTTCTTTTCAATTTCTTCTTGGCTCCAGTATTTGGTTTCTTTGTAACAGTGTATCCTGACACAACTGATTGTCAAGCATCAAACCCTTATGCTTGTAAAAATGTTATAATTTTTATATTCCATGTATCATACTTTAGACCAATCTGACCATAAAACAATGGTACTCCATTAAATATGTATCCATTATCAATGACATCCATGATTTTCCTTCCAATGGTTAAACTGATTTCTTGAAGGACCTGCTATGATACTAATTTTTGGAATACTGAGAGGGGGGTGGTGAATCAGTATGAGAAATGTTTACCACTTTCAATCACAATATGTAATCTTCAACTTTATCAGTAGTATATTTATGATTGGATTTGATATATCATGAGCATATAACCATAAGAGGTACAATTCAACAATATCACATCAGATACATAGTACACCATAATTTAAATGGAAACCCAAATGGGAGAAAACCACATAATCCTTTCTTATATATATCAAGAATACATTCATAGGAAGAACCAACTTCCAAATTATCCAACACCAACTAGAAGGAGGAACCAACCTGAAGGAAGCACCAACTCCCTAAGTTTTCCAACACCAACATGAAGGAGGAAACAACCCCCTGATTTACATGAACCAAATTGAAGGAAGCTCCAACTCCCTAATTTCTATGACACCAACCAAAAGGAGGATACAACCTGATTTTCTTGCCCCATATTGTTTCCATAAGATATAAGTGTAGAATCAAACTATCACTACCATTGATCAACCTATAAATTCCACTGTCATCGATACATCAACCAACCTGTCATTTTCACTGACACATCAACCAATGACTATTAGTGTCACATAAACTTGTGAATGTCGATGTCTCATCAACCTGTTATTGTCACTATCACATCAACTTGTGGCTATTGTTGTCTAATCAACCTACCACTTATGATCCTCCAAACTGTCACTGTCACTGTAACTGATATACCATCATCAACCAACTATAAGTAGATCCACTCCCATGGAAACCAAAACCATCACCAAACCATGTACATCAAATATGTACATCAACCATCAACCATGTACATCAATCAAGTACCAAAACATGTACCATACCATGTACATCAAACATGTACCATACCATGCATCAACCATGTACCAAACCTATAACATACCATTTAAATCAACCATGTACCATCTCATGCATCAACCATGCACCATACCAAGTACATCAACCATGTACCATACCAAGTACATCAACCATTTGCCAAATCACGTACATAAACCATGTATCAAGCCTGTACCATCTCATGCATCAACCATATACCATGTGACTCATGACATGTCTCAATCATGACATACACCATGTAGCATAATATATCATCAATGAAATGGCTCAAGCGTAACCAATATAGCCAAGATACCAATATAGAAAAGGTATGCTTCTATCAATGTACCATAACATCATAAAGGTGTAACTCAACATATAATAGCATTGCTAGGAATGTACCATAAGATGTGTCTCAAGCATGTGATAACATCACCATGACATATACCAAACCAGATACCAATATAACCAAGATATACTTCTAAAAAGGTATCATATCACCACAAAGGTGTACCATATCATGTACCATAATCATCAAGACATGTCTCAAGCATGTACCATAAACATAACCCTCAATAACACATGTAAATCATACCTCTGATCATGTAGTAGACCCAATGCACAAAATTACAGACCTGTAGCTCTTCCTCAACTTGAACAACAATATAATAGCATCTTCATCAAACTTTACCTCAGTATCGCAAGACTGGTTTTGGATTAGTCACAAACCCTAATTTTAAACAAGCATAAATCCGTACCTGTAATGAATTAAGGTTTTAAATTTTAACCAAAAATACTCTGAGATATTTTTTCCATATTCTCAAACTTTCAGGGTTTGAAACTTCTCAAAACAGAAGTTATAGAAAAAATGGCAAACCTTGTTGAATTCTATCCTATTCTAGAGAGATAACTTGTTCATCATGCTACATGCTCAATATTTTATATCGAATTCTGAAAATCACACAAAATATACTAAGGAATATTATCGTTCCACTTAAATGCATCTCACAGAATTTGGATCCTCCATAAATAATTTATTATTGTCTTACCCCGAACACCTATTTGAGACCAGTTTCGGGACTAGTAAAAATCCCTATCTTCCACAAAGTGTATCTCCAAAAGTAAAACGACCCAGAAGAAAAAATATTTACCATAATTACCTTGATATATATTCTCAATAGCCTCCAATTTTCACTACCTGAATCATTCCATTAAAACATTTATAGTGAAAATGGTAAGATGACATTTAAATAACATACCTTAGAACACATCATCACAAGACTTCATCCTCCCTTGGATTTTCTCCCTTATTCACTTCATATTCCCTCTGAATTTCACCTCATATCTCCTTGGTTCCCTTAGATAAAAAAACACTTGAGTTAATATAATAAATGAAGTCCTATGTGCCTTATTTATACTAGATATGACGCCCTCTTTTTAGGGCTGACTTGACCCAATTAAAATTCAATTTAATTTTTAATGATTATTCCATTGAGGCCAACTTTACCAAAAACATCCTTAATATTTCTATTGATATTTATTGCAATGGGGAAAACTTGTAACTTCTTATTTGCAACAAGTTTTCTTATTTTAATTAATTCGGGGTCGAATTGTCACTTCTTGTTACAATTGTTTCAGGATTATTAACCATTCTTTAGGGCTTCCAACTTCATTACTTCATAACTCCTCAACTGTGAGGAAATATATGGCGTACCACCTACCATTGGAAACAATTGATGAGGACTATCCATCTATGATTGTGTTAGACACATTTACACTATCATTCATGTCCTTATTCCTCAAACAAATTCGGCCTTCATGAAAACACCTCTGGGGATTCTTGTAGACTTCTTCAAAGGTATTCAGGTGAGGGCCATGCTTAGAGATACACCATAAGGGGACCACTTTGGAGACTTCTCCAAATACACCCATCACATCTGTTGACATCAATTACAACCACTACTTGTTGTACTCAATAAAAACCAACTATCTAACAACATCAATGACAACCAACTATCCAACAACATCAATGAAAACCAACTTTCCAACACTTAGCCAGATGGGTCGAGGCAAAACCATTCAGGGACTTTAGCACCGAGACAACTGTGTTATTTTTTTTTGAAAATGTGGTGATGAGGTTTGGATTTCCAATAATACGTATGAGTGATCAGGGAACTTAATTTCTCAATAGGATGATTGTGAAATTGACAGAGGAATTTCATATTCATCATTAGAAGAGTACACTGTATCACCCTCAAGAAAATCAGACAGTACAAGCATTCAATTGTTGGAAGATTGATTGTTGTCATTGATGTCAACCCTAGTCATGGGTTTTGGACCGCAAGATTGATAAAGGTATTTGGACATGNTACATGTAAGCCCTGAAAAATAATTAAAGAAAATAATTACAAAATAAGAAAGTGTTAGGTCGGCCCTAATGTTAAAAGGAAGTGACATAAATGGTATAAATAAATATCATTATACATTCATTTGATATAAGTCGAATTTCATAGGGAAGAAGAAGTAAAAGAAGGTCGGATTTCAAGGGAGGATGAAGTCTTTTGGTGATGTGTTCTAAGGTATGTTATTTTCAGGTCATCTTCCCATTTTTTCTATAACTTTTTTTCTAGAACGATTCAGATGGTGAAATCGCTATGGTATTGATAAGACATATCAAGGTACCTCTGGAAAAAATTTCAGCTCTTTATTCACTATAATTATTGAGATACACTCTGTGGAATATAGGGTTTGTGACCAGTCCTGAAACTAGTCAATAAACATGTGTTCTGGGTAAAAAAGTCATAACTTTTTCAAACCAACTCCACATGAAGTGGTACCACTTCCATTGGAAATAGTACGGACTTTAGTTTCTTGTGTACAAGTTTTAGAATCAGATGTTAAATATTGAGCGCGGGGCATGTTGTACAAGTTGGGTCTTCTGAACAGACCAGAATTGAATAAAGTCTACCATTCTTTCTATAACCTATTTTTGGGGAGGATTCAAGGAGTGAAAATTAGAGGAGTTTCAGAGAATACATTGAGTAACATTATCTATAGGATCAAAGTACTCCAAGAATTGAATAATTGTAGAAATTGAAGAAGCCTCAGAAAGCATTATCAAGTTCTATGTGATGATTGGTTGATGGTGATGATTTAATGTAAAGTTTTATTATCTCTCATATATTCTTGGGTGTGTAACATCCCGCTCTGGCGCACTGATGAAACTTATTCTTTGAGGACACTTGCTCGCAAGTGATCTAGATTTTTATGATGATTAACCACTTAACCTTGATGATGATGTCTCATGATTGATGACAGAATGTTTTACTATTGCTGTATACAGGTGCTATTGACTCAGTTTCATTGAGTGTGCAGGGTTTCGGACCTTGAGGATGCAGAGGCATCGGTGGAACTCCCTTGGAATCCGGATTGAGTCAGGGAGTGGGCTATTTGATTTGTTTCATTATGGTGATATTGTTTTGTTTTGATGATATGCTATTGACTCTATGATATGTTGTTGACATGATCTAACATGATGGTTGATGATGTAGGCTGACGATAGCTTGCCGACCAGACTCACATATGGAGTAAAGGGGCCACACACGAGCTCCAGAGAGATTGAGGG
>JASDQU010295611.1:2080-14288 GCA_032191745.1 Picea mariana | reverse complement strand
GGTAAGCTCGAAGAAGAGGAAGAGAAAGAGCGCAGTCCAGAGGCATCAGAGTGGGTGTAGGAGCTAATGAAGACCAGTCAGACAAGAGTCAGTATTGTATTTTCTGTTTTGCAATTGTGTTTTGAAATGTAAGCATTAAAGGAGGGTGTTGGAAGATAATGCTTCCATTAATGTTTTGTTCTAAGTTTAGAGTTGGTTTGAGATTTTGTAGGAGCTGTTGAGATATTATCTCAACCTCCATACCTATATTTGGAATTGGTTGGATCTAACTCCAGCTACATATACCTATTGTATCTTGGGATTTGATAGAGTAATACAATCTATTTTTCTGTGTGTATTTCGTGTGTCTAACTGCTCTCATGTTTTCCAACTATGGCATCTCATGACTTCAATATAAACATGAAGATTAGAACTGCTCAACCAGAGTCAGAGTAAGTATGTTAAGTTTGGAGAAAATAATTTGTAGACATACACACCGTCTTCGACAATAAGTACTTTAAGAATTAAAAAAATCAGAGAATAACACAACACAACCATGGGTGAGTCCACAAGGGTTCACATAAGTTAGGTTACCTTTACACACTCTATTTTTCATTGATCAGAAATCTATTACATATATAATTGTAGAACAACAAATTGAATTTAGAGCAAACTCTTATAAAATAGGATTTCAAACTACTCTTATACCAAACTTATGCAAGTAGGTAACAACTCAATAACCTCTTTCTAAGAACATTTTAATTTCTCCATTATTTATCCAACACTACCTCACAAATGGATTGTCTACAATATTAATGCCTAACATAAGTAACATGCATGTTGGTCTTAGTCTCAGCTAGGCTTACAATTTGACTCTAACAATTTCATCATGACCATTCTTGTTGTCAAAGAGTGATGGAGATGGAATTTCTTCCTTGGATTGCTGCTCCAAATATGTTTCATCTTAACTCTCTTCTACTTCACTGTCATCTTGGCTTTGTTCTTCTTGATTTTGAAACTTCGCAGCTCACTATTGTTCTTTGTCATCAATGTCCTGCTCAATGGAGTGTTGCAACATCAATTCATAATAATACTTTATTTCTTCAGGGCTCCATACAATAAAAATTGATTCAATATTTTCTTCATAGATTTAATCATTTTCTTCATGCTTTCTTCATAATTAGTCACTACTGAAAATGAATTGTTGTTTTGTAAACCTACACATTCAAAAACATTGTTACAATCCTATGAAAAATCATAGGAAAAACATAAACTCTTCCTAACAACATTCTAATTTGTCCATTATTTATCCAACACTAAATTTAGAATACATAAGTTAATCAGTGTTTTAAGTTCAATGCATAAATTAAGTTAAGCATAAATCATCATACTTAAAATCATTATTTATTTATTTTAGTAAAATTTATTGTCTAAATACGACTATAGATATAATATCATTATTTTTTCTTCGAGTAAATGTTATTTAAACTTCAATAAAAGTTGAGTAATTTATTCAAAATTTATTGTCTAAGTACAACATTAGATATAATATCATAATTAGTCCCTACCATCGTATTAGTTCAAAGGTGGACTTTAATTTTTTTCAAGAATTCTAATGTTAGACATAGAAAAAGGTAAATATTGATTTTATTAAAACTAATATAAATAAAAAAAAAATGTTTTTATGAAATATTATTGGCTCTCAACTTTGAAGTTTTATTGGAGTATTAGCTACTTGCATTTAACACTTCTGCTAACACTTTATACAAATGTTTATTGCACTGTGTTAGTTGTGTATCACGTGCACGCCCAGAAGTACATAAGGCGTTATTGTCTATCAGGTGCATGCCCTGAAGTACATAAGGCGTAAGGGTTATGACATGCATTGAAATCTTACAGACTACCCTGTAGCCTTGTTTTTCTTCCATTAGATGTTACTTAAACTTCAATGAAGTTTGAGTAATAGTTAAAGGATATAATAAAAGATTCGGGAAAATATATTTTAAAATAATTATTAATTTTAAATTAAAATATCAAAATCACATTTTGATTTTTAAAATTAAAAAGAAACACCATAATCAATAAAAAGTTTTTATTAAAATAAAGAGTTTTTATTTCTACATGAGAAACAACAGATTATGATAAATTTTATTATAAAGTAAGATGTAAAATTAAATGCAGACTTAGTAAATTAAAGAAAAAACACTTTATTTTAAAAATAAGATCTTTAGAACTTGTTAATTATTTCAAAAGATCACTTTATTTTACTATAGATCAAAATTGGTCTATCCCACTTTAAGAAAAGTAAGAGATTATTAGGATTTTTTTTTAATGTTATTTAGATGCTTGAAAAACATTGCTAGATTTCCAAGGTCACTTAATTTTTAACGACTTAGAAGGTGAGGAAGGTCAGTATTGTGACCAACTATTTTGAAACTGAGATTTAATTTTGGTATACACAAGGCATTCTCAAAGAAAGGGTTTTTCATATTCAACCCTTTTGGTGGCTATGGTGTTTTGTGGATTGCCCAGTGCCCAATATCACTATGCAGCTCATGAGAATTAGTTCTTATTTTAACAATAATGACTCTCTTTTTCAAGCTAGGCTATTCTTTTGATCTTCAAGGTTAGGGTTAACCACCTCCTTATAATATATTACTTTTATTTTATTATCTAATTCTTTATCATACCATAGATTCTCCTTAAATTTAGCTTGTAGAATATTTTTACTATCATCGGCATAATAACTTATTTTATTCTCCAATGGTTTAGCCAAGACTTGGCATCATTATGCCATCCCAGATTGGTGATTCTGGCTATAATGTGAATTTTGAATTTAGTTTATTTTAGTATAATATCATAAATACAATGTCATAGTTGACTTGTCAATACACAGTGAGGCCAATCTTTACTGAATACTATTTGTCAATGAGGACAATTATCACATTTGAGGAAGAAGAACTCTTAGCCAATGCAAAACAATTTTAGGTATTACTCTCGTTCCAAAAGACTTTTCTAGCTTTGATGGTATCTCAAAAAAATCAAATTTCCCTTGTGGTCAGTGTTATCACATCCCCATAATGTGCCTTACCATCATGCATCTCTTGAGGGCATGCAACACCAAAACAATTCACGTTTCGCTTCTTGGAAACACCAAGGTTACTTTGTCTAGGCTAACCTCTTCACCTAGAGCATACCCATACTCCGTTCTAGACTACCGACAAGTCACACTCCTACTCTAGTGCAACTATTGTATACTTAGAAATTTGTTAACTTCTTTAACTCATATTTATTTTCAAGCATAAATCCATGAACCAAGAAATAAAAAATGGAGCAAACGAAAGAGAAACATAGATATAGTGCGGGTGACACGAACTGTTCCTAACACCCAGATAAGTTTTTGCTATAGAAGAACAGTTACAACATGAGCACCATTGGATCAGTTTACAACTTCGGCAATGAATAGTTTCGTCACCACAAGACTGTCTCTCGCAACGATCTTCGTTGTCACCTGCGGTGCACCTCAAACGTACCTCCAACTGCACACTTGTTTGTCTCTTCGTTTCCATAGACTTTGCCTCTCCATTTCCATAGACTTCACATATTTTGGTTTTTCTTCACACATGCCTACACAGGCCTGCCTTTCCATACTTAGCCAAAATATTCCCAAGAGAAATTCGCCCAGCTCTATCTATCGAACCCTCCTCCTTAAGGTAGCACAAATCCTCCCAGAGTGAAGTGACTTGGCTCCTTGAGGGATCTTCTCCTCTTCCCATACCCTGGAATCAGAAAGCTCTCCTTGTCTCTTTGTGTTGCCAAACTTCTTGCATTCCTTGGTTGTGCGCCCTTCTTCTCTTATAAGCTCTCCAAATGTCACCATTGCGTACTGTCACATCCTTTGGGGGTGTCGTGCCCCTTCACAAACTGTAGCATCCCCAGCCACCCAGACTGGGCCACCTCACACAAATTCAACTTATGTAACGTACCTAGTCTCCCACTGATTCTCATTACCACCTTACACATCCTATGAAACGACCAAAATCCAACATCCCAACATACCACTAATCAATGTTACAATAGAATTACACTGCACATATTTTACTTTAAACTCATTCTGTATATTTTCACTTGAAGTAATATGCTCAACCTAAACCTGAGTCACACCACACAACTTATAATAGCGGAAGAAACAATTTATTTCAATACAACCTTAAGCAACGGAATTAACTCAAATTCACGCTCATAAATTGCACGCACTACCATATTATTCCCACAACACAAACCCCCACACAACCATCTAAGTGTCACACACAAACTCAAATGTCACTGTGAGTGGAATCTAATTCTATGTCAGCACACCCACAATTTCCAACTTCTTAGTGTACACATGCTACCACCTTGCACAATTGGCCACTCAGTCCTCTTCTTTCCGGCTCATAACCAACATCAATAGGTTAACATAGCACACTGAACTAACCATATTGGTTATATCCATGCATATCTACAAATACAATCTATATTAATCATACTTACACGTGAAAGCATCGTTAAACATGTTAACAACAAATGCTTATATACAACGACATACAATGATTTAACCCATGTTAAAGATAGATAAAAAAGCACACAGTAAAAAAGACAAGCACATAAAGAACACTTATCTTTTATGAAAATCAACAACTGCAGCCTTTACTCAGACATTTCTCCCAACCATAAACATTGTTTCTCATAATCTATCAGCAACAGGTCACCCCCGAGATGGGGCTCAACTCCACTAGGGAAATCAGGGTCTCAACGACAAGTTGTGGTATGAAACTCAAACAAATTGCTTAGTGCTAGGTGTCCACTGTTGCAACTAGTCTATAGTCCCTCATTCCCCATGCACCTATCGCACCCAAGGAAGTGTGCCCCTTCTCTACTCACTAGTCCATTGGCTGCCAATACGACTCCTTTAAAACTTTTTGAAGGATTATTCACAAGATTTGTATTTCATGGTCTATTTATCCAAAATTATATCAAACCAAAGCCTAAAATTTTAACACATATATTATGAAATTTCTCTCGAGTCTCCACAAATTTCATTGTCTGAAACATTCCATAAAAACAGTTATTGAAAAAATTCCAAGATGACTCATTTAAAACTTAATTCAAAATGAGTCACAAGCCCTATGTTTCATAGGATATATATCTAAAATTATAAGGAACTAGAATTTGAAAGTTTTACTTCCTATACCTTGATATTTCTTCTAAGTCTCCTAAAACTTGCACAGTTTGAAACGTTCCAGAAAAAAATGTTCTAGAGAAACTTCCAAGGTGTCTTAGTTGGAGGAGTGAAACCCTAGGATTGCAAGGTTTGATACCAAATGTTATGACCCAATGCCTTAAAAATGACAAAAAATAAATTAATAGAGTCCAATTCAAGGGGAAGCCTCCTTTTACAATATATCCAATTCAAAATACAATATGAGATGAAATAAGATGATCCTAAGACTAGTTCTCCTTGGTATATATATAGGAGACAAAGGGTACAATTAAGGGTTCTAGCTGACCTACTAATATAACTCTAGAAATGTAATAATTCAATATCTAGGGGATTAATAAGGGGTTTTATACATAACACAGGGATTTGTCTATGGATTAACAACCTACCATTTATGTGAGGCATGTAGAGATAGAACAAGGAAGATTGAATTCATTTTGGCTATGGGGGAAAAGGTTTCATTATAGTCTATGCCTTCAACTTGAGAGAATCCTTTGGAAACTAACCAGACCTTGTGTCTTTCAACACTTCCATCTTATGCATACTTATTTATGTATACCCATCATTATCTGAATTTTTTTCTTCCTTTCGAAATATGTACAAGATCCCAATTATCATTCTCCATTAAAGAGCAATATTATTCATTCATTGTTGTGTCCCAATCTGGATGAACTGAAGCTTATGAAAAAGTGTTTGGATCATGAGTCTCTGAAACTTGAGAAAAAAGACAAGAGGCTCGCTAGAACTATAAACATGTCTGATGCTAATCTAGAGGATCACCGACAAGATCAACATCTACCTCTCATGTTGAACAGACCCATCTAGGAAGTGGTGGTGTTGGTGAAGGTTCATTCTCAATGGACTCATTTGGAGGAAGGTGAGGAAGAGGAGGTGGATTTTCTTCCTCACTGTAATCATCTGAAGAAGTATAAACCATAATAGGAACAAAAGATGACACAAATTCCAAAGATGAATTTTAGGAAGAAGATGGCACAAACATCAAATTAGGCTCTAGTCTAAGATATTTTCATAAAATTTGACACCTGTTATAATACTAATTTCATTGGAGAGAGGTTGAAGAAGTCAGTAGCCTTTGACATCTTTAGAGCATCCAAAAAAAATGCACTTCTCACTTTTAGGCTGCAATGCTTTCCTTTTCTTGTCAAGAATGTGAGCTCATGCTATAATACCAAATACATGTAAGTGGCTTTCATTTGGCTTAATTTATTCCATTCTTCTTCCGGTGTTATAATTTTTAGGGCCTTTGTGGGAGTGTGATTTACAATGTAATTTGCAAAATTGATGGCATCCTCACAATAATGAAGACTTAATCCCTTAGATTGGATCATATAATTAGCCATTTCTTTTAATGTGCAATTCTTTCTTTCAACAAAATCATTTTGTTGTGGTGTATGTGTAACATAATGATGCATTTCAATGTCATGTTCAGTGTAGTAACTTGTAAATTTTTTGTTCACATATTCACGATTCAATTATCTGTTCTTAATCTTTGAAGTTGATGCCTAGATTGTTTTTCTACAAGGGCCTTTTAGGACAAAAACTTGTCAAAAACGTCACTCTTAATATTAAGAATTAAACCCAAGTGCGTATGGAGAAGTCATCAATGAAAGTTAAAAAATAATTACACCCAGAGAAAAAGGAGAAGAAAGAAGACCACACAAATCACCATGAACAAGATGAAAATGGGTTGAGGCATCCCAAGAGGAATGTTTGTCAAAACTATCCTGATGATGTTTTCCAGGAACAAAATCAGCACAAAAACTGGATATCTACAAGAAACACGAGGAATATGAGTCACTGTATGTTGATTACATAGTTGCTGCAATCATCAATAATTTAGATGACCACATCATTGATTTCAAAGTTTTCTCAAGTCTTCGCTATGAGCAACAAAAACTGATGGAAAATATGATGACCCAAAGTTGTCAAACTTGTATAACCTAGTAATATCATCAACAATTCCAGTTGCCATGACATGCTTAGGATCTTTTGAATCCTTGATTACAACTTGGTGAGATGAAAAATCTATGGTTTTACTTTCACTTGAATGAGTGATATGATACACTAATAGAAGGTTGTAGACAAGATTTTGAACACATAATACATCTTTGAAATTACCATTATCTACCTGAAATGTTCCGGACCCTACAACACTAAGAGATCTATCATCACAAACAAATATTTCTTTCAAGGTGTTACATTCATTTAGAGAAGAAAAAATGGCTTTGTCCTTAGCCATATGATAAGATGCTTTAGGATCAATAAACAACTCATGAGAAGAAGAAGTAGAAGTTGCATTAAAGGAGAAACCAAAAGACGATAGTGCATGTCCATGAGAAGAATAAGAAGAATCAATATTGATGGTGTTATTCTTCATTGTTCCTTCTAAGGCTTCCATATTTTTAAAATATTTATACTCCACATCGCCATATTTCCCACAAACGTTGCAATGTTTGTCAATATTCCTACTTTTCGATTTTTCTCCTTTGTCACCATTAGGAGTAGAATTGAGAGGGTTTGGGACTCTTGTTTTTCTTGTTGTTGTGGTGAGGATGTTTCTTCTTTGGATTCTTAGATTTATCTTTCTTCTAGGCCACTAAGGATTTGTTGTATGTACATGCAGTGTTGATCAATCAAAGTTGCACAATATTATCTTTCACTCGAATCAAAGAATCAAGAGAGGGTTCTCTTTAAGAACTCCCTAGAGCCTCTCTAGTGGCATAAAAGGTAGATAAAAAGATAAAATATGCACTACTGAGCTTGGAAAAAATGACATATATGCATTGGTCTTATTTTAGATCTATTTTGCAGTCTATACATAAAATTTTAAATGTTTTGAACTTAGATAAATAATCTTCAATGCAAGGAAAATGATTAGGACTTAATGTCATTAACTGATTTCTAACTAGTGGGATTGAATAATATTGTTCTTACCAAACATAGCTTGAATCTTTTACCAAGCTTCATTGGGGGCATTAATTCCTTGAAGGTGAGACACTAAATTAGGAGAGATGGACATACTGATTAGTCCATATGCTTCATAATTCTTATTATCCCATTTTACTTTCTTTTCATCATATGTGGGTTCTTATTATTTTCCTAAGGTAATCTGGTATAATCCTTTACTAGTTAGTACATCTTATATGGGATTTCTATGAGAAGTAGTTGGCATTTGTAAGAAAAAGATCACCGAGATAAGACATATTAAAATATGAAGAGGATATTTAAAGGCTGAAACAGATGGTCTGGATGGAAATATCTCGAAAAAATAAGTTGTTTGAAAAAATGACACTGAAAATAGACTTTCAATGTGAAATGTATGCCCTTTTGAAAAGAGGCATAAACGGTAACCAAAGAGCCACATGGCAAGTAGAAGTTGGTCAACGTGGTGATGCTCCTCCTTATCTAACTTTGTCTATAAGATCACTTTTAAGCAAATTACTTATTAAGTGATCGACTTTTATAGAATAAGTGGGAATCTCTTTTACAATGAAGTTACTTTGTAAATTAAAGTTTCATGAAAAAAAGAGTAACTAAAAATAATATTAAATCTATTTATAGTGAGTCACTTTTATAAAGTAAGTGAAATGCACTTTATAATGGATGCAAAAACTTTTCCAAAAAAGTAACAAAAAAGAGACTTGAACTGAAGACCTCTTACTTAATAAAGAAAATTTTGAATGGTGGTACACCACATCTTACCATACTGCCACTCTCATGCCCCCCTTTGAAGTGGTTTGTGGGAAAAATCCACCTTTGGTTCTCTCATACATGTCGGGTGTGTCCAAGGTTCAAGAGGTCGACAATAATCTTATAGTATCCATGACCATCCTTCGTACCCTCAATGAAAATTTGGTCATGGATTATAATTGTATGAAGCAACAAGTTGATTAGGGACGTTCAAAATGCCAATTTGATGAAGGGGACTAGGTGTTTCTATGTATGTAAACTTATAAGAAAACTTCACTCCATGTCGAACACTGTTAGAAACTCACCCCCAAATTTTATGGTCCTTATACAATTCTCAAATGAGTGGGGCCTGTGGCCTATCCATTGGCCCTTCGAGTCACTCTAAGATCCATCTGGTCTTTCATGTCTCGTGCTTAAATAAAGTGATTGGAAATAAGTGTCGAAATCAAACTACTCTCCCTTGGTTGGATGAAGAAGGATCAATTTGGTTCCAACCACAAACCATCTTTTACCAATGTGAGTGTTACCTTCATCAACGCACTATCATAAAATCAGAGATAGTAGAAGTTGAATGAAATGGGAAAAAATACCACAAATCAACAAATTCAGTTGGAAACTCATGGTGGAAAATGGATCTAAAAACTAAGAAAAAAATTGATAATGATAAAGTTGAAAGGTACAAAGAAATACTGGTGAAAAAAATATATTATCAAACTAAAAGTATTGAATCCCATGAAATATTTTCACCAGTTGTTAAGCTAGTTTCTATTAGAGTAGAATTATCACTATTTGTTTTACTTGAACTTGAGTTAGAACATGTAGATGTTTGTAAAGCCTACGTATTTTTAGGACTCCAAATAAATAAAAAAAATTTCTAAAATCTCTTGCTGGAATGACTGAATTTAGCTTATAATTTCTTTCATTATTTTCTTATACCAAGAATAAACAACAACAACATATGAATGCTAACAACATAATGACAACAACAACAACAACAACAACATGATAACAACAACATAGTAACATATTTATTATAACAACATAAGGATGACAAACCAAAACTGGTAAAATACATACCTCCACCTACAGATTTGGTTGATTTGGTCCCTGGTTCACTTGTTCTTGTACTTGCCCAAACTACCCCACTGAATATTAACCTCCCAACCAACTAGGAACAACCTCTTCGACTCCCTAGCTCCAGAAATCCTTGCAGTTTCCTGGCCCCGAAGCCCAAAGTTCCTAGCAACAGTAGTGCCCACAGTGCCTTGTGAGAATTTCAAAAATATTCTCTTCTCACAATTTTGCTCCTCCTCCTTCACCTCTTGTAGAAAATTTTCAATCCAAAATGAGACTCCTCTCCAAGTCCCCTCCTCTCTTCCTTATCCTCCTCTCTCAAATCCCCCTCATTAATTTCCCAACAACCTTATCCTCCCATTAATTTCCCAACAGTCTTATCCTCCCATTAATTATTTCACCCACCCTTTAATAATAAAATAATAAAAGTCCGATTTAATATATTTAATAATTAATTAAATTTAAAATAAATAAATAAAATCTATGATAAAATTAGTTGATTTGGGTTGTTACATACACCCACCCTTCAAGAAAATTCGTCAAGAAGTTAGAGTAATTTACAATACAACGGTAACAACACATGATTCATACATCCACATCAAATAAGAAACATCATCAATTTAAAACATTTACACATACTAGTGTACATGTGCAAGGCATGCATGTGTAGCTAGCACATACAAGACTCGTACATGTACTAATGAAAATAATAACACCTAAAGTAATTCTTGTATGCGTCCAATCCAATCAACAAGACCATTCATTTCATATAAGATAGTAAACTATTTAAAAATGTTCACGAAATTCCTCAATTACAATAATTTAGCACAAGAAACATTCACTTAGATAATTGTAGATTAAATAAGTAAATATAAATACATACATACATATATATATATTCTTTCAAAAAGAGGAAATCAAGAAATTCTTCTATAAGGCGAAACCCCACACACTCTCAGCTACTTCTAGTCATCCTTCATCTCTAACTTACTTCCATATTCCATCCCTATCCTTCCTCTACTTGACTATCTTGGAGCATCAACTATATTGACCTAAATCCAAATAGAACCCATAAGTGGAAGTGTCAACTCCCTTGACCAAGCTTCCCCAACATGCAACTGTCAGTCATCATCACATGTCTAGGGGAGCGTGAGCTAACACCGTCCTCCCATGACTCCAGGTTTCAGATGATACACGGTGGGAAATGCCTCCACCCCTCGTAATAGGACTAGGGTCCACACCCTACCATGGAACAAACAGTGGAACTATGTTGTTGGTAATTTTTTCATCGTATATTTAGTTCTAGGAAGTCTTGCCACCTGAAAAACCTGCACTTATCAACACATCATAGAAATGAATTCCAACCAATATAATTTCACATACAAGATTCATACAATATTGTTTCCTGGTCGATGTTCACAACATCACCCTTTTATCATCATTATTATATGGATATTTCATAGCCTATTGATTTGCAGATTAGTCTATAACACAAACCCATACATATACATGCATTATCATCACGTAAATGCATTTAATCATAATGTCAATCCGATACTCATGTACCAACAACTTTACATATCAAAATTTTCAAGTTAGAATAGATTGCATAATATCCATCATAATTCAAATAACGTTAAACATTCATAGAATTGACATTCACACAGGTCCATATGTCTTAACATCTCAAGTGTATCATTAATAGTTTTACAGTTAATAAAAATAAAAGGTGATTAGGTATTCAGTAATTCTAGTTGTCTAAGTCAAAAAGCGACATTGTATAGGTCTCTGATACCATTTGTAAGGCTGTCCCAAAGTTATAGGTCATTCACGAAATAAATAAATAAACAAAATTCAAACACAACTTATAAACACCAAGTTCTATGATAGAAAACCCCATGCTATATTGGTCCCATTTGTTGATACTGAGAGGGGGGTGAATCAGTATCAAGTACAATTTATAAACCTTTTTCAACTTATACTTAAACCATTCAATTATATCCAATGAGCAATGAACAATAGTATAAGAGTTACACTAATACACCACAATACACCATGCATAATATATGAGAAATAATCAATAGCTATTGTTCAAGGGAAGTAATGACTTCGAAAGGTAGCTACAGTTTCCAAATGTAAAGGGAGAGATAAACCTTCAAGAGGAAGATACAATCCTCTAATATC
>JASDQU010295609.1:0-14158 GCA_032191745.1 Picea mariana | reverse complement strand
ATTTTGGAATGGTGTCGCCTTTCTCCATCTTGATCTTCCTGAGTTTATCTTTGAGCGCCAATTTCCTATGGTCGCTACTGTTTTGGAACAGATCTATCAAAACCTTCCACATTGCATATGGTGCGGTTTTCCCATGGAGACTTGAGACAATGTGGTCTCGTACTCCCTCCAATAGAATCCTCCTTGCCTTCGCCACTTTCTTTTGCCATGCATCAAGATTTGTAGTATCTGTCGCATCCGACTTAGGAACATCTGCGTCAATGTAACCCTTCAAGCCATTGTCTTCGAGCACTGCTTCCATCCTGTCCTTCCAAGCAATGTAGTTTGAGCTGCCCTCGAGTGCATACTCCAACCTCAAGCCATTGAAAGACATTTTGATCTTGAATCAGCTGTCGCACCAAGAAAATCTTGCAAATTCGAATGTTATCCAACCACCAAAACTCAACTTCTACAATCCCTCTTCCCTGGGAGGTTAGCACCCCACCTGAGAGTAGCCTGAGGGAAGTTCACACCCTGCCTGTGTGTAGCCTGTGAAATTGCCTGGAAAGTTCGCACCCTACTCCACTATAGCCTGCGAGAATGCCAATGAAGTTCGCACCCTGCTTCACTGTTAGGGTGAGGGAAGTTCGCACCCTGTTCCACTGTAGCCTGCGAGAATGCCAATGAAGTTCACACCCTACCTTTGTCTAGGGTGCGAGAATTACTGTTCTTGAAAAACACCGGAAGTTTTCAGTACTAGGGTTCGTACCCTGTTAGAGACGAGACCTACGAGAACACGATTTTGTTCGCACCTCACTTCCGTAGCTCTGTGGCTCCGATACCATGTAGAAATTTCGATACAAATTAATGTATTCCTGTGATTCTCCTGATCTAACAATTTCCTCCACTTGTTAAATACAGAATCGCTTCTACTATTATTATTGCAGAAGCAATTAAACCATGATCACAACCATGAGCACAAAGTGAAATATCAATAACACACAACATAAAAGTTTTACCGAGAAAGTGGAAAGATAAAAACCCCACTATCATATATTTTGTATATCATGAATCATGAAACAATCTCATACAAAACTCTAATCCAAGAGCTCTCAGTACAATACAATCGTCTCACACTGTCATACACAAATTAACAAATACATGTGCCAATTTCCGTGTCCAGACAGCCTGCCTCCTCTGCACAATCTTTGCAATTCGAATTCTCACAATGAATTCTGATTATTACAAATTTCCTAGTTTGCACATGCTCATAAGCATATCCACTGCATGTGTGAACAAATCACAACTGATAGCCAACTGTCCCTTTCACCTGTTATCTCAACTAGATCTCCAATGGATTTGCATGCATGTAGTTAACTGTGACGAATCTTCAGTTGCATGTGAGTTAACTGAACTCTCACTAGTGCATGTTTAGTTACAACTAGTACAACTGATCTTAACTCACTTAACTACACTTATAATTCTGTTACAAATCCAAATCACTCAGTTATGAATGAAATAATAGATTAATATTTATTGTCTAATTTAATTACAGGAAAAGTAAATTAGACACATGTTTCTTGTTGACTTTTCAACAATAATTTATAGTAGTAAATATACACACCTTATATTGAAGATATATTCTAAATCACTTAGCAATTTTATCCCTCTCGTATGTCAAATTAACATGAACAACAAATGCCAAAAATTACCCAATCAAGAAGATAATACAAGATAAAAATCAAATATGCAAGTACACAATGATTGGATAGTTGAAACTATATATATATATATATATATATACATACTCATCACAAGATGTCACAATTTCAATTTCTCCAAATTCTAGCTAGGGAAACCATGAAAACTCTATCCACCATCTTCTCCTAGCTAGGAATCACTCCTAACCAAATATGGTCACTCAACCAAGAAGCCTTAACAAGATAGCATCATCACCAACAATTCCTCTTTCTCTTGAGAAAAATCCCTCACTCCCTATAACAAGTAGCACTAGGGTTTCCAAAACCCAAGTCTTTTATCACAAGAGCTACAAGAAAAATGTTATATTTATCCCTCTAGGGTTAAACCCTGACCTTATAATATCCCTTAAACTTATACAAGAACCATAGTGTAGAAATAAAAAGAGATATAATACAAAGAGGAGTACACAATAGAGAGGAAGTAGTGCTCTCTACTATTCATATATTTAATACAAGTGTCTTGAATGAACGAATGTAGGAATATAATCTCTCCTTCCTCTATATATATGATATGTAAGGGAGATGAACAATATAAAGTGTTCTAACCTACTACAATAAACCTATTAGAACTCCCTCTACAAGTAACACATGTCAAGATACAAGGTGAAGACATATAACGAGAAAAGATCCCAGGTAAAGACATATAATAGGTAAGGATCCAAGGTGTGAAAAACCATCAAGAAGGTAAAATGATCCATCTCCACAAGCCTCCAAATATCCAATGCTCCTCCTAGGTAATCTACTCATATGGTTCCACCACACCTACATAAACACTCCCTCAACCCAAGTGTCTTGAAGTCAATAATGAGTTTCCATGGAAGCAACCAAGTGTGCCCATTCCATATAAGGCTTAATTCCCTCCTCTGGGATGCCCAATGCTCCTCCTACAAGAAATCCACCCACTCTTCATGTGTGCATCATGAAGAATGTCATCATGTTGGATAGGTCTCCAACATTCCCAGGAAGAATGGCATATAACCACCCACATAAGGTCTAACAAACAATTAGAAATCCACCTCACATGTGTGTGTCCATCATGAAAAAACCAAGGGTCATTCATATTCCATACACCTCACATCACATAAATCACCCCCAAGCATGGTGTAAACACTTTTAGAGTAACCCCATTCTGTTAAGGGTAGAAAGCCACAATCAATTCCTACTTGATCCTTTCTTCCCTGAATGAAAATCAAACTTCGTAGACATATAATCACCTCCATTATATAAGAGAATAACTGTTATCTTCTTCCCAATATTATTTTCAATCAATTCCTTGAACTCTATGAACTTACTGAGCACTTCATCCTTATTCTTCAAAAAGTAAATCCAAGTCCTACATGAGAAATCATCAAAGAAGGTGACATAAGACAAATTGTTTGTCAAGGTGCGGAAAGACATAGGTCCACATGCATCTGAATGTCTCAGATCAAAACTCCCTCTTGATATATTCCCACTACTAGAAAAGTAGGATTGGAATGCTTTCTAAGTGAACATCCCCTACATATACCATATTTCTCTATCTTCAAGTATGGAAATCCCTGCACAATTTTCATTAATAGAGGGCGTTCCATAGTGTAAATGGCCAAATCACCTATGCCATGAATCACACAAATTGGTACCTCCATGCACCAAAGAACTATGCTTCACCAAATCTAGCTACAATATATAAATACCTCCAACTCGAAACCCCTTTTCCATACCCTGGGTTGAATCTTTAGTAATTATCCTTTAAGTGCCAAACTTGACCAAACAATAAATATTTTTCATACAAGAAACTAAAATAATATATGTATTCAAATAAAGAAAAAATCGAACATCATTCAAATCAATAACATCACTTGATGGTGTTCAAAATGAAATGGAGCCCAATGATCTCACATGATAAGTGGTATCATCACCCAACTCCACACTCATACCCGCCTCTTACTCTTGAATCCTATTAAAGAGTTTCCTGTCATTAGTCATATGTATATGATCCACTATCCACATACCACCCAACACTTGACATATTGTTAGAAATATACCATGGAGAAGGTGGCCTCAAGTTGGGATGATCCCTTATCCACTCATACTACACTTCCTATAACCTATCTCTAATGTTTGTCCTTCCCTTTCTTCTCCGAACATTTTCTAGCACAGTGTCTCATCTGGTGACACCTTGATCAAATCCTTCTTTCCTAAGCCTTCCTTCTTATCCATCTTGTATCATTTCTTTCATTTTTTCATTTTTGTCTCAATGAAAGTTGATTCTTTCATTTCATCTTGTTGTGCTAAATAATACTCCAACCTAATATCTTCTTGCATATGGTCATCCCAAAGCTTCATGAAGGTAGGGAATGTGTCATGAGTATAGACACCTTGGACAAAAGGAATCCATGAAGTAATAAGTCCCTTTAAAGTAATAGACACCAACTCATATCCTCTAATTATATCCCTATGGTAACCAATTTATCTCCCAAATCTATGATTCTAGATAGAAAACTCACCACTATATCAATATGTCTTATGCCAATGGTTGAAATCTTGTTTCGCAAGAGAATTTGTCAAAAAATGCAAGTGCTTTGAAATAAACCAACCAAAGAATCAAACATATTTGTATTATTCATCTTGTCTACAATGTGAGGGATGAAGTGATCCTTCACCAAATCAAGAATGATTCACTTTGAGTTTTCCTCCTTGTTATGGACGTCCAACTTTTTTGGATCAATAGGTGCTTTTATCTCTTTCTCAGCATGATCCCACATCTTGGATTCCTCCATAAACATATGTAGCATAATATTCCAAGGCATGGAAATTGGAAGCACCATCCAACCTGTCACACTCTCTAATAATGAGTTGTCATCCTACAAAAATTGAAAGTGCACCTCAAAGAAATATGATATAGATGGATGTCGGTGGCCTCCCACCTATTCCAACTGGTTCATTTTGGTAGTTTTCCAGTTTGACAGTTTTTTCCTAGTTTTTGGGTCCCTGACTTCCGGGGTTGTTTTGAGGCCGTAAAAAATGTTTTTATCACTCACCACAGTCAAATTGTAGACATAGTCAAATTATAACGTAAAAATGTGTAATCCTCAGATACACCTTTCCAATGGGCTATCGTGTGCCTAAAACAAATATCGTATGCAAAAGTAACGACCCTGGGAAGTTGATGTACTAACTTACCCCAATGGGGCCCACATGACTTTTGGCGCTTCATATCCTAAGGTTAGGTTTTTGGATGTATAGGGTTTTGGCATTCATTCTTATTTTCAAAAGGCGTTCAGAGCCTCATTGTAATCATCTTCTTATGAATGAGTGCAACCGTCACATCTCTTCTCAAAGATAAGCCGCCATCATTCCAACAAGCTTATTTTCCACTGCATTTTACAGTTTCAACTTATTTCCTTATTGAATAGAAATAAGTTTTACTGTATCTCTGTTATTATGTGTTAAGAATCTTTTTATAATTTGTATTAATTTTGTTATGCTGATAAAATTAGGATCAGTGGTATCATTTCATTCTTCTCATAAAATCCATATCAATGGTATCCTATGTTTCCCAAGGAAGCCCTCATGCAACAGAGGAACGAGATGATGGATAGTTTTGCAAAAATCCTTCGACGACTACCAATAGGCGACACATATTCCTCAAGCGGAGGTGCCTCCCCCTTCAAGGTACAAATCAACTTTGATATTCCTATATCTGAAGGTCAGATAGACGCAGATGTTGTATACAAATGGTTGAATCTACTAGAAGGGTATTTCTTTGTCCATAACTTTTAGAATAGAGAAAAAAATACTTTTGCGCTCCTCAAAGATGTTCCCCATGTCAAATATTGGTGGAAAAATTTCTGCGAGCAAAAGGAAACAGAGGAACCCTCATTATTTACAGTAGCGGTCACCTGGGAGTCCTTCAGGGATGTTATTAAAGAACAATACTACCGGGTCGGAAGTTATGACAAGCTGTATACAAAATGGACCAAACTACGGCACGAAAGAGACTAAGTAGTTCCCGAGTTCAAAAATATTTTCCATACCTTGCGCACCAAGTTGGGTATCAAATATTTTGAGTGAAATTTGGTGCTCAAGTATTGTGGTGGTCTGCATAGTTACATCCATGCCGAAATGGAGTTTCTGGACATCTTGTCCTTGGGCATAGCCTATCGATATGCCGTCAAAATCTAGAAGAAGCTTAAACAAAATACACAACAATTTGGGCCTGGGAACCCCTCACAAAAAAATCAAGGAAAGGGCGTCCCCAACCCGCAAAAAAAAGGACATAGAAAATATAGACAACATTAGGACAACCAGTCCAATCCACAAGCAAAGAAGGACATTGGAAAGACAAAGAAAGATACCGGGAAGTGGCGCGACTTCCATAATAGCCCCTAGCACAACACTGCTAATTGTCGCTCAAAGAAGTCGCTGGTGGCTGAGGTGAAAGCCTTTGAATCAGATGCAGGTTACGACTCTGAGTCAGAACCAGAAAGGGGGAGACAGTTCATTAACATGGAACCCAATGCTACCGTTGCTACCACCAAGCTCCATCCCAGAGAACCAGATGAGCCAGAGGAAGGTGAACACATTTTTCATTGAAAGATGTAGGTGAAAGGTACCACGCTGCACTTCATCATTGATAACAATAGCCAAAATAACCTCATCTCAACATAGGTCATCACATGGATAGCCTTGCTGACAATGCTGCACTCTCATCCATACACCATTGGATGGCCTCTCCAAGGAAGTGATATCCACGTCAGCCAACAATGTCTCCTGTTGTACGACATCAAGCCCTTCAAAGACGAGGTATTGTGTGATGTTGCTCCTCTCGAAGTTTGTAATTTTCTTTTGGACCAACCTTATTTATGGAAACGTCATGCTGTATATGGGTGTAGGCCTCACAGTGTTATTATTACTTTGAACAAGAAATTGTACAGGATACCTGAGGCAGTCCCACCTAGTGCTATCTCCTTGATCTCTGCCAAGCAATACAAGAAGGTCATCTCTCAGACCGGGAAGTTTTTCTTCTTCGTGATTCTCTCTCAGAATGAGCGAAAGATCGTGGCCACATCCAGGTCCTCCGCCGCCAACCTCTCCACACAACATAAGCAAGTGGATAAGGTCATGGAAGAATACTCAGATATCTTCTCCTCACCTATCGGGGTACCTCTGCATTGTCAGGTCAAGCGTCCCATCGATCTGACCCCCGACGCATTGCTACCCAATTGGCCAGTCTACCACTGCTCTCTGTTAGAGAATGAGGAGATCAAGCGAAAGATCCAAGAACAACTCCACAAGGGGCACATCTGTCCCAACTCATCACCTTGTGGGAGCCCAATCATGTTGGTGCAAAATAAAGATAGGACCTGGTGACTCTGCATTGACTATCTGGCCCTGAATAAAATCATAGTCAGGAATCGGTACCTGATTCCCCGAATCGACGACCTCCTTGATTATCTCACGGGGAAAAAATATTTCAGTAATATTGATATGAAGTCTGGTTACCACTAGATCCCAATAGAACATACAAATGTATGGAAGACTGCCTTCAAGTCAAAACAAGGTCTTTTTGGATGGTTGGTCATGCCCTTCGGTTTGACAAATGCTCCAACCAATTTCATGAGGATGGTGGACGATATCCTGTGACCTTTCACCAATACTTTTGTAGTGGTGTATCTAGATTACATCCTCATCTACAAGACTTGGGCAGATCACTTGTAACATATTCAACAGGTTTTGCACACCGTGCAGTAGCACAAGCTATATTCCAACTTGGAAAAATGCTCCTTCGACATGGACAGGGTTTGTTACTTGGGCTACATCGTTGATCAACATGGTGTACATGTGGATCCAGCCAAGATCCAGGTCATCCATGACTCGCCAGCCCCAACCACACTTACTGAGCTTCATAGCTTCTTGGGCCTTGCCAATTTCTATCACAGGTTCATGTTGGGATTCTCCCATATTGCATGGGCCCTCAGCCACGTAACAAGGGGTGGAAAGAAGGAAAAATTTGTGTGGGCCCAATCCCAACAATAAGAATTCAATGATTTGAAGAAACACTTATGCTCATCCCCAATAATTTCATTACCATACCTACAACAACCCTTTGAGATCGAGACAAATGCTTCAGATTATGTTGTGAGCGTCATTCTCACTCAGCACATCCACCCCGTGGCCTATCATAGTGAGACACTATCAGATGTTGTCCGTAATTACACTACTTATGACAAAGAAATTTACTCCATTGTACAATCCTTCCATCAATGGAGACATTACATTATTGGGAAGGATACATTCATCCACACTGATCATAATCCACTGCAGTTCATGCAAACACAAGGAAAATATCAGAATGACCGCCATCAGAAGTGGTCCACATACTTGCAGAAGTTCCACCTCAACATCAAGTATAAAACATGAATTATCAACTGATTCATTGATTACCTCATCCAAACTATAGTTGTGACACTCACCACAGTTCTATACTCTTGCATCCACGAGACCTTCAGATGGCCCCACCTCTATGAGATAGGCCTTGACTTTTCCACCACCTACCAAATGTTGGGCGCAAAATCAATTTTCACTAATTCCCATCTTCAGGATAGGATGTTGTGCCATCTAGGCCATCTCTGCGTTCCATCAAGCGAGCAAGTGAAGCTGATTTGGGAAGCCTACTACAGTCAGGTGGTAGGACACTTCGGCATTGAAAAGATAGTGGCAGTATTGCAAAAAAATTTCTACTGTCCGAAACTTCAACATGATGTCGAAAAGTATATCAGGTCCTGCACTTCCTACGATATTTCCAAACCAACCTCTAAGAAACATGGTTCCTACTCCTAACAGTCCACGAGAATCCATCTCAATGGACTACATGTTAGGCCTTTCATCCACAAAGAGGGGAAATGACTGTGTTTTTGTGGTTGTTGATCGTTTTTCCAAGATGGTGATTCTGGCCGCCTGTAAGAAGAGCATCACAGCAAAGGCCACTGCCAAACTCTTCTTTGAACGAGTATGGGTGCATTTTGGAATCCCACAAACCATTGTCTCAGATCGGGATAGTCGGTTCCTTAACACATTCTGGTTGAGCCTCTGGTCATTGTTGGACACCAAGCTCACCAAATCCAATTCTTTCCACCCCCAGACAAATGGCCAAACTAAGGTCGTCAATTGGATGATTGTGCATATATTGTGCATGTAGAATTCCAAGCACCCCCGCACATGGGATGATAGTATTCCCTATGTTCATCATAGATACAACCGAGCCTTACATAGCTCAACCGAAAAAAACCCCTTTCAGGTGGGGTTGGGATTCCAATCATTGGATCCCATGGATGTTGCACTACGCCTTGCGGCGACCTCGACCAACTCATCCCCTACTCCAACTGAAGTTGACAAAGCCACCTGTTTCATTGAGTGTATCCAACACATCTGCCAACAAGTTTAGGATATTTTACAGAAATCCAATGCCAAGTACAAGCAACGCCATGATCAACATCGGGTAGCACATAAGTTTTAGGTGGGAGACAAAGTTTGGCTGCACTTGTAGAAAGAACGCCTTACAATCCCCCATCAAAATATTCCCTGACTCCATTATGGGACTTACACCGTCACCAAGGCTATGGGTGAAAATTCTTTTTGAGCTCAACATTCCCCCTTTCCTTGGCCTGCACCCAGTGTTCAACGTGGCTCTCCTTTGACCATATTTTCCACCATTATTGGAAACCTCAGAGATAGAAGAACAATTGACACCAACAGAGCTCAACCCTGACTGCATGGAACATGCATCCAATGATCATATCGTGGATACATAGGTCAAGGGAACTCGACAACAAAGGATCCAACTTTATCGAGTTGTCAAAGCAGGGAAACTCCTGCACCAAGGAAAGTGGCTCACCAGGGGCCAAATTCAACAAAAATTTCCTCATCTAATGGGGGAATTCAACACAATGGAGACCATTGCTTCCTAAGGGGGGGATTGATCCATATGGATTTCGATGGCCTTCCAACTATTCCAACTGTTTCATTTTGGTAGTTTTCCAGTTTGGCAGTTTTTTCCTAGTTTTCGGATCTTTGACTTTCGGATCCGTTTTGACGCCCTAAACAACGTTTTTAGGGCTCACCACAATCAATCTATAGACGAAGTCAAAATCCGATGGAAAAATGTGTAGTCATCGGATAGAAATTTCCAATGGGCTATCGTGCTCCTAAAACATAGATCGTATTCCAAAGTTACAACCCCAAGAAGTTGATGTACTAACTTACCCCAACGGGGCCCACATGAATTTTGGTGCTTCATCTCCTAGGGTTAGGTTTTTGGATGTATAGGGTTTTGGAATTCATGATTATTGTCAAAAGGTCTTCAAAGCCTCATTGTAATAATCTTCTTGCAAATGAGCACAACCGTCACATCTCTTCTCAGAGACAAGCCGCCAAAATTCCAACAAGCTTATTTTCCGCTGCATTTTACAGTTTCAGCTTATTTCCTTATTGAATAGAAACCATGTTTACTGTATCTCTGTTATTCTGTGTTAAGCATATTTTTATAATCTATATTCATTTTTTTCTTCTCATAAAATCCGAATCACAAGAACAAAAAAAAATGAAGTAAATTAACCCTTAAAGGGATTCGATGATTCTCCTAAACAAGCTAGGGATTCACAACCTATCAACCTATATTAGGTCAAATATCATTACCAGGTACAAAAAAATGAAATATTTGACTCTCTCTTCACCAAGAAGAAATTCTTAGTTAAAAAAGCTATGAAACCATGTATAAATTTCCATATATGACTTTTACTACAAATTCAAAAAGTTCATCTCTCTATAAAGGTTTTCTAGATCTAATCCATAAGAGCTTTCAACCTTATGGATGATATAAAATATGTAATTATATAAATTAATAGTAGCACATACTTCACTTCACTTTAATCTAAATCAATAATCATCTCAAGATAAAAGATACCAAATAAAGGTCCCTCTATTGAAAAAGTTACAACCCTTAGGGCACACGTTTCCATGTATATAATAGATTATAAATAAATTTATTATAGCATAATTTACATAATTATATCTACCAATTATCTTCAAGATATATGTTAAATCACTTAATTTTTTTATCCCTATGTTATGTCAAATCAACATGAACAACAAGTGATAGAAATAAACCAATCAAGAAGATAATACAAGTTGAAAATTAAATCAACAACCACACAATGATTGGATATCTAAAACATTTCATTTGTATATATGAGATAAAGTACATGTATGTACTCACAGTTCATAATAATATGGTACAATTTTAATATTTCCAAACCCTAGCTAGGGAAACCATGAAAAACCTATCCACCAACTCTTCCTAGCTAGGAAGCACTCCTAACCAAATACTAGTACATTATCCATAATTTTCAACATTTTTCTGATGACTAAATTCCATAATTCCGTCAAATAAAATTATGAATGTTCGTCGAAGGGGTTTCGTCGCATCGTTGACAAATGTATAAACATGTCTTAATTCCGACGTGAAAACCTGCCACATGGAAGCTATGGAGAGATTTAATATGCCAAATTTTTGTCACAACTTATCGTCACAACTGAGACGATCATATATAGTTTTCGTGTGTTTGAAAAATATTGCTATCACGTGGCATTTTATCGACAATTTTGATCCGCCAGGTGGTTGTAAAAATATAGGGTCCTCCATCTGTGGTGTGATTCCATGACACATAAAGTATGTCAGAGAATCAATGTGTTATTTGTCGAAGTTGGGATGTTATGGCAGGCTGAATCCAACGAATATGCGACGATATGGATGGCACAGGTCATCGGCTATACATGGATATGACACACTAAGTTCATCATAGTGGCAACATTATTGCGGTTAATGTTCGTCATAGTGGAAACATTATGGCATGAAACTTTTTTCGGCAATGCGACGATTGGGTGAGCACAGTTTGTCAAAGCATCGATGCACAAGGGAATTTTCCATTAGATATTCAGTGTTTAGTATTGGCATCGAAGATCCAACATGATGAAAATAAATTAAAAAATAAAATAAAATTGATGTTGTACACTAAAATTCATTCTTATGATGCATTGTACATAGGGCCCCTAATTGGTTTGAAGGCACATATGTTTGTGATACATGTCCTACTATATACCATTTTAAGTGCTTGATTCCACCACCGAAAATTGTCCCTCATGGCATGCATATGGAGCTACCCTCAATGTGTTAAACTTTAATCAATTTAAGACTAATTTACATCAGTAAATCATGGAAAAATTTAAGAGTAAGCACAACTTTGGAGTTTTATATTATATCCATTTATCCTTCTATCAAAGAACAAAGGTAACATTGTATTACACAAAGAGATATGGCAACCAAATCATAAGTAGCTTGCTCCTTGTGGCCTGGATAATAACTACTCACTATGTGCTCTAAAATGTAATCCTAAGGCATACAATATTTTATGCCTTATTGTAGAATGGGGGTGTTACAATTTCCCACCCATCCAATCTTCATATTGTTTCCATTACTGATTTTTCATGCTAACCAATTGCCAAATAATGGAAAGATCGTAGAATAGAATTCTACATTGTTTGAATATTTAATAGCCTTTCTTATCCATTCCTCTTCTAAGAGAGGAATAATACATTTCATTTGTATTGTTCATTGCATAATTCCTTTTACACACACACACACAAAAAAAGTAGTAATTATGTGTATTTTCAATCGATTAGGTAAGTACCAAGTTAAAGATAATAATGTATATATTGAGTTTCTTATCGACGAGCTATTGAATTTGTGGGTTGGCATCACTATGTTTGAAATCTCTAGACCAAGATGATATTGAAGGAGAAGATTATGTAGAGTAGAATATAGATGTGTTAGATGAAGAAGTTGAAGAAGTTGAGCGAGATGTAAATGACAATTTTCTTGATATATGATGATATCGATGATTAGGATTATGGTTTCTATTGATACATAAAACAATATAAATTTTGTTTTTATTGTTGCATAAAACAATAGATTGTTTGTTTCTATTGTTGCATAAAGCCCTAATTAAAACTTGTTAGATCCTCCACATCTAAAAATGCACACTCACACTTAAGAAATACATGTTTTGTTTTTAAACTGTAATTTATACCCTTGTGAAAAATGCATGCCCATGTCTTACACCGCCTCCAATTTGAGTGATTCAAGTTTTTGAGGGTGTATTAGATAATTTTACACTGGTATACATATAAATATTTTCATTTGCAAACATAAATGTGGTTGTTATGTGAAAGAGGCAAAATATGTCATGTAAATTGAGAGACCAAAACAATAGAAAGTGACCTAATGGAAATGCATGCCCATGCTTCTATATAGCTCCAAATTTAGTGATATAAGTTTTGGGGTTAAGTTAATAACATTCCGAATCCATCTATATCATTTAGAGTGCATTTTCAAATGAAAAGGGGACTTTTACCTTGAACCAAGATTCAAGACTTTTTTTTATATGGAGGGTAAAATTGTCTTACTTATATAAAATGCACACCTAGGACTCATATGACCTCCAAATTGAGTGGTTCAAATTGTGGAGTTTGTATTTTATCATTTTACATATTTTTGTACCTTTAATTATGCATGTTGAAACCCAAAACCCCTTGTTTTGCATAAAGTATAAAAAATTCCTTGTAAATGAAAAAAATGCATAAAGGGAAAAATACATACATATGAAAACAAGACATGATGAAAAAGGCACACCCTAAAAAGAAAAATATTGAGAGACCTACCATGATCACCACCTCGATCACAGATGAATGATATTTGATTTCCATGGAAAATTAGTGTCCATAGCAGAGACAATAGAAAAAATGGAACAAAGAAATATTCTTAAATGGCTTGGGACAAAAAAATAGAGGGTGAGAAAATTGTTGTATCCATTTTGTACAAATATCATAATTTTAATACAAAATTCTCAAAGCATAACTAGCAAAAATACAACATCATAGACTCGCCTATATATCTACATTTATAGGAAAATGTAGATTGTGATAATGAATTAGAGAATTGTTCAACTTACTTTGCTTGAAGCTTCTTATTTTCTTCTAGAATTTTTTCAACCTCTCGACAGTTGACTACTTTTTCCTTAGGTAGGTTTAGCTACTCAATAATAGAAATGCTTCATCTTTCTGCATCATTTGACATAGATTGCCAAAACCAAATTATAAAATTAAAATCCAAACTATTTACATTAAAAACCTCTACTGATAAAGGAGACCTTACTATGTTAGGAATGCAAACTGAACCTTGTATAAAAGTTTACCATGAAGCATAACTACAAAAATGTTAAAAAACTAGAAAATTTCTTGAAACTATACTTTTTTTCTAGGACAAATGCAATCTTTAGGGTGAGACAAACACCCCACAATTCCAAAAACTTTGTTTTTTTTTT
>JASDQU010295605.1:0-10430 GCA_032191745.1 Picea mariana | reverse complement strand
ATGGAAAAACTTAGGCTGGAAGGTGATTTGTTAGTAACTAGGGGGGGGGGGGAATTCAAAACCCCCATAAAGTCCCAATTCTACCCTATCAGGTATGTAGAGGACCAATGGATCCAGTGGCACTACTTTAGGTAGAGGTAAGGGAAATGTGTACAGGAGGAGTACACCACTTAGTTCAGAAAGATGGCCATCATGTTGGGTATCTCTCCCAACAATACAGATGTACTCCTCAAGTATCCGGGGGGTTTACACATTCATCTATGAAATAAGGTGATTCTCTACAAGCTAAGAACAATGGATGAAACATGTGTATAGGCACAATACATGTAAAACATAGGCCAAAAGAAGGGGTGGCCAAGTTGTTCAAAGTAGAAAGAGCACCAAGAAGCTTCCAAGGAGGAGAAGAAGAAGTGAAAAGGGGGAAAATATAAGAAGACAATAGCCACTGCACATCAGTCCAAACATCCCAAAAACCATTGCAATCATTTCAACATTGATGGCCACATCAAGGAAAAAAGTTGGAAACTACATCCAGCGCTAAACCTAAAAAAATGCAAGAAGGATGGAAAGAAAAATAACCTTTTAGCCACAAATTCAAGAAATTAGGTTGAAAGTAGCTCAGATGTTGATGAAATTATTGTTTTCACATCTGTGTAGAAGGAGGTGAATCTGAGTAGCCTTCATCACCAATAAGACAAGGAGATGACCAAGCTCTTCCACATCAAAATTCAGGTCAATAAGACCAAGATAGATGCTTTGTTCGACTCTGGTTCACACACTAATCTCATAGCAGTGGATTTGGTCAGCAAGCTTGGATTGGAGGTTCATGATCATCCTAACCCCTATCCATTGGGTTGGGTAAACAAGGAGGTAGAGATAAAGGTAACGAAACAATGTAAGATTAAATTTGCTATAAGTGTTGATTTGATTGATGAAGTGGAATTTGATGTAGTACCCCTTGAAGTATGTGGAGTAGTTTTTGGAAGCCTCTACATGTATATGAGGGATGCAATCTTCATGCAGAGAGCCAACCAATACCAACTGATCAAGGATGGGAAGTCTTACATCATCAATGCACATAAAGGCAAGCCAAATATCTCACTAGTAAGTGCCAACCAAGCCAAGAAGTCAATTATTTCCAGTAAGAAATATGTTTTGTTTTTCTTAAGACAAAATCAGTATGAAGATGAGTCAATGAGAATGAAGGCATCCCTAGAGGGGTGCACTAAAGAGAAAAAAAATCAGTTGGAGGAGTTTCTACATGAATATAGAGGAGTGTCCAAGGAGCCTAAAAGGATACCACCTAAGAGGGATGTGGAGTACGAAATACAGTTATTTCCAGAATCCCCATTGCCAAATATTAGGTTATATAGACAGTTCATTTTGGAAGAAAATGAAGTGAAGAAGCAATTGCACCAATTGTTGGAGCATGGTGTGATTTGACCAAGTACCTCACCTTGTAGGCCACCCATCATAATTGTTCCCCAAAAGGATGGGACTTGGAGAATGTGTATCGATTACAGGGCATTGAACAATATTACACTAAAGAATCGGTACCCCCTGCCAAGGATYGATGATCTATTRGACCAGTTGTAGAATGCSAATTACTTCACTAYGATGGATATAAAATCAKGATATCACCARGTACGATTCAAAGAAGAAGATACTTGGAAGATCACCTTTARGACAATGAAAGGTTTGTATGAGTSGTTGGTTATTCCATTTGGTTTATGCAATGCACCATCTACATTTATGAGACTAATGAATGATTTTTTACGCCCTTATCTAGATTCATTTGTTATTGTTTATTTGGATGATATGTTGGTTTATAGCGCTACTTGGGAGGAGCACATGTCACATCTTATGCATGTGTTAGAGACTATGACAAGCACCAACTGTTGGCTAATCTCAAGAAATGTGAGTTTTCTCAACAGTCTTTGTATATTTGGGGTATGTGATTGGTGGATGGGAGCTCAAGATAGATCCCGCAAAGATGGAGGCCATCATGAAATGGCCAGTTCCTAAAAATGTCACTGAAGTTCAGAGTCTTGTTGGGGAAACACAATAATTGCAGAAGTTCGTAGATTCATTTTCAATGATAGCTGCACCACTCCACGACATAACAATCAGTGGTAAGAGTTTCCGGTGGGGGAAGAATCCGTAGAAGGCCTTTGATGAGCTGAAAATAAAGATTAGGAAAGCACCAATGCTCGTACTACCAAACTTGTAGAAGCCCTTCGAAGTGGAGACAAATGCAAGTGGGTATGCCATGAGAGCAGTACTGATGCATGGAGGAAGGCTCGTCTACTATCATTATGAAGTATTTCATGGGTCGGTTCTCAACTAACCTACAATAAGGAGTTGTATGCCTTCGTACAAGTTGTCAAAAGGTGGAAGCACTATCTGATGGGAAATGGGACCATCATCCATAGATCCCCGACCACTACAACATTTCCAGGCTGCTAGCAGGAAAACCCCCCCTATGGCTACACCAGGGTTTACAATGTAGGCAGATCAATAACCGTTTAAAAGTATCCTACTTTTCTGAATACCCCAAACATGCCCCAGACTTGTGCAAGAAAATTAAATTAAGAAGGATCTGGTAACTGTACCTTTTACTCCACGTCTGGTGTAGATCCTCTCGCGCTTGATAAATCCGCTGACTGCAAACTTCCTCCCAAGGCCAACCTGCATTCAAAGAAAGATAAATAGGGAACTACAAGCATACATTTCATACATAAATATGGGTTAGATGTTAGAATAAAAACATAATACAAATGTAAACATTCAACACATCATGTTATTGGGAAAGGAAAAGTACTTCTTTTATTGATATAACAATGATTACTTACAACCAATGTTGGCTATTGCTCCACGAACCTGGTCTGGGCTCCTCTTCACCAAGCTCCAAGTGCACCTCCGCGTATCTTTCTCCTCTCAACCTTCTTCTTGGGAAATGGAATGGGATTATGATGGAGGAAAAAGGGCAAAATGGGGAATTCTGATGAAATTCTCACAACAAGGTTGCAAATGCTTGGGGAAAGGAGGGGATGTGAAACGGGCATAGTTTCACTGTTCTTATGCTTGGATGTGGAATGAGACCCCAACACCTCCTTGTATATGGGAAAAAGATGGTTATTTGGTTGGGTGATGGGCTATAGGCGGTGGATTATTTGGGAAACTACCCAATAGTCCGTAATCTCAACGAATTCCTTGCAACTTTTTAATTTTTGCAACTTTTGCAAGTATATGCAGGTTGTAATGGTGCATCTAGCGTACGCATGTGGGATGTAGTGGTGCATCAAGTGTATGTACGCAGGCAATAGTGGTGAAGGGCGTATACATCTTCAAAAAATGAGTTTTTAAGAAGAGTTGCTCAGTGATGGCTTGGAAAAATTTGCAGGTTAGAGGGATAAATGTCAGATATGCATATGTGGAGCAAATTAGGATTATAATAGATGCCCCCTAATGTTTGAGGTTAGAAGAGCATCTGATGGCCGAAATACATTACAAAATATTCACCAATGTACGAAGTGAGTGAGCTCGGGACCAGAGTTTGGGAGGTTCCATCTGCAAAAATAATAATTGTCTCTCCGAGGCGGGCATACCCATGCTTGGGATGAAATAAATCATGGCTTCCATTCAAATACACTGCATATTCATGTCATATAACTATATAAAGTGTATCCTTGAACAATACACAATGGATCTACATCTCAAAATCAAAGTTATACATGTATCGTATTCATCTTCAAGAAGCCAGTGACACTTGATGGCTGGAGATGAGGCTTTCAGAGCTCGAGCAAAAAAATCAAGATCTTCAAAACTCAGGTAGGAGTGTAACATGAGTGTACGAATTCACTACCCAGAGGTATTTGACGACTCGTTGGGAAAATACAAGAAGATCTCGATGATTAGGCAGAGAACTTCATTGATTTCGAACAAGGACTTGATTGGACTTTGGGATGGTCGGGAAAGAAGTCAAGAGACAAAATGCAGAAAGGTCAACTCAGGCTGGGTGAAACTTCCCTTGGACAAGAGAACGAAAGATGATTAGAATCAGGCAACATGACATTGACATAAGTTCCTGATGCATGAGGCAACACAAACTCTCCATGTGTTTGGAAGAATAACCAAACAGATGAGGACACAACTCTATGTAGTGAGAATACATTCCTAAGGTCATATTAAATCCTGATGCTTGACAAAAAAACAGAAGGATGTGCTTTGTCCAAGGGCAACTCATTGTGCTGCCAAAAAAGAATATATATTTCCCGTCCTCTTTTTGGGGTATTTTTTTTATTTTTTTGTCTTTTTCAATGGTTTTAAAGAGATTGAAAAAGAATAAAAGAATGCTACGTTACAAAGGAGGAACGAGTGTCACAAGCATACTACTTGCAAGCACAAGGAACACACTAATGATCATAGAAAGGAGACATGTGTAGGAAAAGGACACTCGGGGAAAATTCCTCCATGGGTCAAGGTGTCAGATCACAGAGGCAAAGTGTTGCAAGGATTGCGTATAAGGCATGCTTCAAAGGTTCAGTTGAGAGAAACATGGAGCTAACATTAGGCCAAAGACACAGAGATGCAAGTGGGACTAGAGAGACACGATGAAACCCCCTTCAATGTATTTTTCACGAGCCCAAAGAAGGTAAGCTCGATAGTTTTTTCACGTTTAGAGAGTCTAAAAAAATGTAAAAGAAGATTCCACTAGGGCACCTTTTTAGAAAATAGTCTAATTGGTTCGAAAAAGGGGCAAAATTACATCGAAAAGATGTGTATTCAAAACCATTTTAACGAGTGTGACAAAGACAAGATCACTCGACAATCTTTTCAATTTTAAGGAGTCTGAAAAGAGCTTAACTATGGACTCACAACATTTTTCTAGATTTAGTCTCCTTAGCCCAAAAAAGTATAAGATTTACTTAGGAGAACTCGCCCGATGAGACGAATCTCCCAAGGCGTACCTTTTTCCTCCTTAATACATAGGCCAAAAAAATGGGTAAACTCATGCCAGTAGATGTTCTTCTGTACCAATTTAATGAGTGTGAAGGGACAAGGTCACTCTATGATCTTTTCAATTTTAAGGAGTCTAAAAAGAGATTAACTATGGACTCCATAGGGGATGTTCTTCTGAATCAATTTAACGAGTGTGAAGGAACAAGGTCACTCGGTGATCTTTTCGATTTTAGGGAGTCTGGAAAGAGCTTAACTATGGACTCTGTGGGGTTCCTTTTTCGTAAATTTAGTCCCTCAGGCCCGAAAAAGGGTTAAAATTATACCTGAGAATACTCCCCTAGCGAACCGAAGTTCCTAGAGTATACATTTGTTCGTAAAATTGACCATCCGAACCAAAAAAGGGGTAAACTACCGCCGAATAGATGTGCCTTCAAGTTTTAGTTTGGCGAGCGTGAAGGACAACAAGATCGCTCCACAATATTTTCATGTTTAGAGAGTCTGAAAAGGGCTTAAAGAAGACTCCAAGAGGTTTCTTTTCTCAGTTAATCCGAACAAGATTGAAAAGCATCAATGTAGTCTCATCGGATGTTTCTTTCAGATTTCAAAGCGAGCTTGAAAGTCAACAAAGTATGCTCATTTTTGGGAGTCCTGAGGGTGAGGCCAAGAGTGATGACATATCAGACGTATGAGGCTCAATCTCGTAATCAGGACAAGACTAACAAGGACTCCCGAGCCTAAAGTCATTAACGACGACATGGACACCAGAATGCACCAAGGATCTAACTAGGGCATCCATGTAGAGGTAGGCTCTACCACTAAACTACGACACTTCTAAAGTAGCAATAACGGTTCCGTGTCATAGTTCGGTGGGATCGATCCTATGGAAAAGTGGAAAAGACAACGAGATGAAAAAAGCGGAGGTGGAATCCTAACTTATATGAAAAAAGTTGGAAAAACGAATTTTACCAAAGGACCTTTAAAAGTGACCCATCTCCCAAAAAATTTTCCAAACCAAAAGTGAAGTGCATCGTAACATCCAATGAGAAACTCAAGAACCACATTAAATGATTTTCAAGACAGAAAAAACGTCAAAGGGGTTCAAAAAAGTGGCAAAAAGGGCAAAAAAAGTCTATAAATAGAAGCTGACAACTCATTTTCACCATTGCATATTGAGAATTAATCAAAAAGAGAAAAAAACCCCTTTGCTAAAAGAGTTGATTTTGGGAGCTTCAGAGGATGAAATGAACTTCCGCTCGTACCAAGTAAGTATAAACTCATCCCTCTTGCATTTCCATACTTCAATTTAGCATTTATTTTAGTTTTTTTTGGGGGGCGCCCTCCTAAAAAAAGGCATCCCTATGTGTACACCATCAAAATCATTGAAAAAAATGAAAATGTAAGAGCTAACTCCCCCCTGAACTTGTCGTGTAACAAGATGTATGTCCAGTGGAGGGAGAGAGAACATGAGGAGATCGATGTCTTGGTTGATGAGTACCTTGTTTCTATCGCTGCATTGAAACAATGTGGATTACAGAAGTTCTACCGGTGTCCACTCATGAGGGCACAACCCAGGCTGTTGAATGCCTTGGTGGATTATTGGCACCTTGACACTGAGGCGTTTATGCTTGAGGGGCAGTCGTTGAATCCAACAACAGAGGATATATACTTCTTGACCGGCCTCTCGAGGAGAGGGGAACCAATCAATCTGCGTACGTTTCTTCCTGGGCCCCACAACATCACTGAGCTGATCAGAATGCATTGCGAGGTCGACACTGAGAAAGTAGGTTCTCAGGTGCCAATCCATAGGATTACCAACCTATCACTGAAGGTGATAGTTTTTCTTATTGGACGAATCATTGGATCCATGGCCTTACATCAGGCCTCTTAGGCACACATATATTGTGCGATGTAGTGCTTAAATGCACGAACATTTGACTGGAGCACGACCATGCTTGACTGCATGAAGAGGCAACTCACAGAGTGTCGAGGGAAGAGTAACAAAAACTTCAGGTTTGGTACCATTTTATGCTCTTTCTTATTTGAGAGGGTACTTATCCTTAGTCCACGAGAGGCAGTGCAGGGGCATGTGGCCTCCTTCCCGGCAGTGTGTATATGGGCAACATTGCTTCCACGAAAGAGGGGAGGAAGGACCATAGAGGCCTTCGATGATGCATTTTTCTACTGGTGGGCATGACAGATTCAAGCAATAGAGGACTACCCCTACGCTGGAATCAACTTTTCCATGGATCTGTACATGCTCGTACCTCCTGGAGAGGAGCGAGGAGAGATGGGTACGTGTATTTTAAAATTTATTCAAATTTTTAATTTCTTTTCATATATATCATTTTTTAAGTGTACCAGAGTATCTGACAACCATGTATCTGTTATGTACAGATGTGGGACAGGTGCATCCAATAGACTTCTCGAGGACTAGGTGGTGTCCTCGACCAGAGGCAGTACCAGCAGTAGTTTTCAGACCAATAACAATAGTTGGGGGACCTCCAGTCGGAGAGACTAAGAGAGTTTTGATATGGGTGGAGTGGAACCTCACCGCGCTCACTCGTACAATTCCCATGGCCGAGATCGAGGATCTCCCACCATCGATGTATCCTCATGTAGTTGGGGTGCCATGGACCTAGGTCCAACTCTTCTGGCATTTGGAAAATGTCGTTGTTCACTATGGCAGGGCCAACATGCCTCGTGCTTAGCTGGGATGGACCATCATGTGCCGAGGGCATTTTTGTATAATTTTTTTTAGGGCATAAGCCCCGTGATGTATACTGGATATATATATATATATATATATATATATATATATATGTTTTTACATATTTTTACGTCTTATGGATCACATTTTTTACAAATGTATGTACATGTGTATGTGTGTGCTTCTCTTTATGTGTATGCAACATGCCAATCTAATACTTGATTAGCTAGAGTATCGGTTATTTGATTTAATCTCCTAGGAACATGGATATATGTAATGTAATCAAAGCAACGTTCTAAGAGACGTACCCTAAGGAATCATCGGTGTAAACTAGAATCATAAATGCGGTATAAACCCCATTTAACTAGGGCACAACCAGCTGAGAATCTAAGAAGACCCGGAGGTGAGAGATACCATGCGACAAAGCGTCATGAAGCAACTCTATCACTGCGCTGTACTCGACGACATTATTTGTGGCGTCACCTAGACATATACCTACAAAAGATAGCAACTGGCCTTGAGGTGTGAAAATCACCCAAGCTGTGGAATCAAGCCTCCGAGTGTGTCGACTAGTGTCATTCGCGAACCCAAAGAACACCTCTGATTCACTTGACATCTGCCACAGTGAAAAATATGACATAAATAATGACACGTCCATAAAAATAAAGACAAAAAACTAACTGTATAAGAACTATACATATGTATAAGAAGTCACCCAAGGCGACCAACCTATGAGTAATAATTCTTGAGGTAGAGCCCATTTCTAGGCTCCACCAAAGCATTTCCCTCAAGGTCAACCAGACAATAAACGCCCTTCTTTAAGACCTATTTCACAATAAAAGGTCCAAACCACATGGGCTTGAACTTTCCTGCCCCCAGGGGATCTTTATCTTGGTCGTAGACCAGGACAAGGTCACTTTCAGAAAAAATCTAAGGACAAATGGACCGATCATATTGACACTTGATTCGTTGCTTGTGAGCCTTGTTGGCCAAGGCTACATCACGACATTCCTCATCAAACTGCTCGAGATATAATAAGCGTTCCTCAAGCGGTGAAGTGTCTGGAAATAAATCTACTTCCAATTTCAAAGATGGGATTTGACACTCTATTAGCAAGACTTCTTCCAGCCCGTAAATGAGTTGAAAAGGTGAGAAACTGGTGGCAGTCTTTATAGAAGTTTGGTAGGCCCATAACACCGAGTACAACATCAAATGGCAATTTGACTTGGCAGAATTGATCGTTCACTGTAGAATAGTCTTGAGGGACTTATTCACAGCTTCCACTTGACCATTCGCTTGTGGGTAGTAGGGTGATGAATGCTCTTGTCTCAACCCAAGATTTGATGTAAAATCAGACATCATTTTATTTTGGAAGTGACTTCTATGGTCAGTGACAATCTCCTTCGGGATGGAAAACCTAGCTATTATCTGGTTAGAAATAAAGAGAGTTGTTGTTTTGCCATCATTGTTAAATGTTTGCATAGTCTTGACCCACTTTGTGAAGTAGTCTATGCAAGATACCAGATATATAAAATCTATAGAACATAAATAAAATGCTAGAAATGGCAGAATAACAGTAAAATATCCAGCATAATCTTCACAATACACATAAATGATATACGAAATAGCAACAGAAAAAACACTTTGATTCAGAAAGCAATGTTCACAGGCCTCTTCGAGGGGCCAAACTCCAGTCGAGCAATGCTCTATTACAATAATCTCCAAGCTAGGGTTCACATACCCTCGCCCCTTATTTATACTGAATATGTCTATTAAGAGAAGCATCTAGAGGAAGATCCTTCTAGAAGCGGAAGCTTCTATTAGGTCTGCTTACATCCGCCTTATTCTATTTTATTGAAAGGCATTATTAATATTGACCTTTATTACATTCGAATACATTGATCTACCTATGTGCGGGTTAGGACCTTAACATGTCCGCCCCCTTAAAAACAACCTTGTCCTCAAGGCTTGAGATGTGGAAACTGTTGCAGAATGGTAGCTAGTTCCCAAGTGGCATCCGCTGGAGTCATATCTTTCCACTGTACTAGCACTTCCTTGATGGTTCTCCGATGTAGGAGATTCTCACGATGGTCCAAAACTGCTTCTGGTTGTAGCCAAATGGATCCTTATTCAGCTAACTCTGGAAGGTTGGTTTGAATTTGGCACTTGGTTCCAATCACCTTCTTCAAGTATGAAACATGAAAAACAGGATGTAGCTTCGACTGACTGGGCAGAGCTAACTGATATGCGACTTGTCCCACACGCTTGAGAACTGTGTAAGGGCCATAGAATTTGGGTGCTAGCTTCTGACACTGCTCGGCTTTGAGGGAAGTTTGCTTATATGGTTGCAGTCTCAGAAACACCTGATCCCCTTCNACGTTCAGAGTGACCTTGATTTGCTTGCTACTTCATTCTATTCTGTGCCATGACCAAGTTCTCTTTAAGGGTACAAAGGATATCCTCTCAGACTGTAAGTGTTTGGTCAACCACCTGGACCTTCGAGGTACCCGGTAAGTATGAGAGAACTGAAGGTGGCTTCTGTCCATATACTACTTCAAAAGGAGTCATGCGAGTGGCGGTATGGTATGTAGTGTTGTACCACCATTCGGCGAGGGGTAACCATTGAGCCCACTGGTGTTGTTTTTCATAGGCAAAGCATCTCAGATATGCTTCCAAACACTTGTTGACAACTTCCGTTTGACCATCCGTTTGGGGATGATAAGTTGAGCTGAGATGCAATTGTGTGTCTTGTAGCTTAAAC
>JASDQU010295599.1:0-13514 GCA_032191745.1 Picea mariana | reverse complement strand
GCCTTCCATTGGAGAGGGAAGGGACCCAAGTCCTCTTTCTCCTTTGTGTATCTTTGGATTTCATCAATTAGACCAGCCTATCTATTGGTGATATTGTTCCATTGTCACTTGTTTTTAGTTTTTGTTTCTATGCTCATGTTGTTATTTAGTTTTTGTTTAATTCTTGTTAATAGCTCTACTGCTTTCTTTCTAACCTTTTACATTACAGCTGTCATGACTAGCAAATCCCAACTAGGCATGTAAGTGCTCACTTTTTGCTCACACATTGACGAAAAGAGCATGAACACTGCGGAAGAAAGCCTCTGAGTGTGCCGGCTAGCATTGTCCACAAACCCAAAGAACACCTCTAATTCACTTGACATCTACCACAGTGAAAAATATGACATCAAAAATGACACGTCCATAAAACCAAAAAGACAAAAACTAAAAATAAAATGTATAAGACTATACATATGTTACAAGAAGTCATCCAAGGTGACCCACCTATGAGTAATACTTCTTGAGGTAGAGCCCATTTCTAGGCTCCGCTAAATCATTTACCTCAAATTCCATCAGATGATAAGTGCCCTTCTTTAGAACCTCCTTCACGATGAAAGGTCCGAACCACGTGGGTTTGAACTTGCCTTCCCCTAGGGGGTCCTTATCTTGGTCATAGACTAGGACAAGGTCGCCTTCAGGGAAAATCTAAGGACGGAAGGATCGATCATACTGACACTTGAATTTTTTTTATTGAGCCTCATTAGCCAAGGCTGCATCCCGACACTGCTCATCGAGATGATCAAGATATAATAAATGCTCTTCAAGCATTGAAGTGTCTGGAAATAACTATAATGCCAACTTTAGAGAGGGGATCTGGCACTCTGTAGGCAAGACTAATTCCATCCCGTAAACGAGTTGAAAAGGTGAGAAACTAGTTGCAGTCTTAACAGACATTCGGTAGGCCCATAATTCCAAATACAACATCAAATGCCAATTTGACCTGGTCAAATTGATCGTTTGTTTAAAATAGTCTTAAGGGATTTATTCATAGCTTCCACCTGACCATTCACTTGTGGTTAGTAGGTTTATAAATGTTCTTGGCTCAATCCAGGTTTGATGTTAACTCAAACATCATTTTGTTCTGAAAGTGACTGCCATGGTTAGTGACATTGTCTCTCGGGATGCCGAACCTTGTTATTATCTGGTTAAACAAAAAGATAGTTGTGGTCTCGCCATCATCTTTAAACGTTGGCATAGATTCGACCCACTTCGTCAAGTAGTCTACTGCTATGATGATATAATGGTGCCCCCTTGCGTAAAGAGGGTTGCATGTAGCATAATCAATCCCCCACTTAGTGAAGGGACCAACTGTGATGATGGGAAACATGGGAGCAGGGTGTGCCCTCATCTTCTGAGAGAATATCTGACACGGGTGGAACTTCTTGACTGATTCCACACAATATTTGATTAATGTCGGCCAAAAGTAACTGACTCGTAGAATCTTTTGGGTTGTTTTCAACCTAGACAAATGACCACCACATGCTCCAGTGTGGCAATCATTAAGCATGATTTCCACTTCTTCGTGAGTGAGACACCGATGAAGGATGCAATATATACCTCGACAATACATAGTGTCCTCGAGTATGAGATAGTTCTTAGCCTGATGGCATATATGGTGACGCTCATCACGAGAAACAGTGGTGGGGCACTTCAAATTCTGGAGATAGATTAGTATATCTCTGTACCAGGGGTCCGAAGACATGATAAAAAACATGTCTCCTTTGATAGGTGACTCTTCGGGTATAACATCACCTTATTCGATCGAAAGTTTCGATATGAGTTCCGCAAAGACCAACAATTTTTTGGACTTCACCGAAACAAAATACAACTCGAATTCCTGGAGGATAACTATCCATCTACTGATATTTCTGCCAATTACACGTTGTTTCAACACATATTGAAATGGATTCAAAACGACAATGACGGTGGTCTTTCAAAACAAGATGTAATGAGAGAAATGTTGGACAGCATGAACTGATGCCAATGCCATTTTTTCAATGTGGGAATAATTGAGTTCTGGTCCAACCAGGACTTAGCTTAGGTAATAAATAACATATTCTGAGAGAAAATAATCCTCCTGAACCAATACCATACCGATGGTCGACTTTGCAGTAGCCAATTACAATAAGAAATCCTTATTATAATTGGGTGGCCGAAGTAGAGGGGTAGACATGGAATTGTGCACGAGGGAGGCAACTAAACTATCGCCTCAACCTTTAGAGGATCTACCATGATCCCTATTGTTGAAACTGTGAAGCATAGCAGACAACCCGATGTGACACATAAACAACATTTGTTTGGATTCACGCAGATCCGGTAGTAGTGACATTGCTCAAACATAAGTCGGAGGTGTGCAGGATGATCATCTCTCTTGCGAGATCGTGACGCTAAATCATCAAGATAAGCCTCGATTATGTGTTTGAGATCGTGGAAATAAAAATACATGGCCCATTGAAATGTAGCTCCAACATTTTTCAAACCAAAAGGCATCTTCCAATATGCGAATGTACCCCATGGACAGATGAAAGTGGTTTTGTGTTGGTCTTCGGGCTTGATATGTATTTGATTGTATCTCTAAAAACCATCCATGAAAGAAAAGGCCTCGCAACCTATGCATTCATCAAATATCTTGTCAATAAATGGTGTGGGGAAATTATCCTTTGGACAGGCCTTGTTCAAATCATGGAAGTCTGTACATACGCGAATCGTACCCTGTTTTTTGCTGACTAGAATGAGATTTGACACCCATTGAGTCAATTGGACGGGGTAGATGAAACTAGCTTGGAGTAGTTTCTCTACTTCAGACTTAATAGTTGATACTTTCCTAAGATTGAATGGATGAAGCTTCTATTGAATTGACTTAGCATCAGGATATGTTGTGATTTCATGTTCGACGATTCTTGAATCTATGCCTGGAATTTCATCGTAAGACCAGGCAAAAACGTCGCGGAATTATTTAAATAAATCTGTGTAGATTCAAATCTCCTCGGGGGAGCAGTTTTCTCCAACGAAGATATTCTCCATGGTGTCAGGGGTTCTAGAGATATTGATAAGTATCATTTGAGCAATGGTTTCCATATTTTCTTTAGCGTAAACAACGTGCGTAGCCAAAGGATTAATAGGGAAATCCTTATCTCTAGTCATAGTTAGAGTGAATTCACCTACTTCAATTGTTCTTAACTCTTGGAGGAAGTAAGATCTGTGATGAAGATCATCCTAGGGTATGTCCAGAATAGTCATTGCCTCAATAATCGCCTCGTATGAAGAAAATACTAAGTCTAAAGAATCATTATCGACGAGGGAACCTTGATCCCATATAGGCTCGAGAACTGGATCTAGCTCTTGTGTGGGAATCGTATCAGGGTCAGCGGAAGCTTGTTAGACTATAGAGTACAAAACTTCTTCTATGGACAAAGGCATGGCCATGCCATGGTGCCCTTTCCCTTACATCATGGTTGATGGGGAAGGAATATTCCACAGATCGTTAAAGTAAGTCGTGCGAAACGACGATATTTGAAAGATTTCGGCCCTAGGCCGGTCGGGGACGACCGACATGTAATGGACATTGTTGGTCGGAGGTGGGTAATCAAAAGTACCCATCAAAGGTGGGCACAAACCAACCCCTACGTTGACGATGATGAGTTGAGGGTTATCAATCATTGGGACCGTGGATACCCCCGATGAAGGGTCAGGATGGGAGAAGGATAACTTATCAATGGTCATGATCAGGCCCTCGTGTGGAAACAACAAGACTCAAAAAACTATCATGACCACTGCTTGCATATCATAGGTCCAACTCCTTCCTAACAAGATATTGTAGTCAAGAGACACATCGACCACTTCAACTTTGATGCACATGGTCTTCCCTCCTAACTGCAAGGGAAAAGAGGGGATAATTCCATGTGGTCGGAACGAATGACTATCGAAAGCGATAACAAGAGTAGGTGACGGAGAAAAAATGTGTTGTCCAATGGCCTTCCAACACGCTAAAGACATCACGCATGTCGAGGCACCCTCATCAACCACCGTGCGGAAAATGTTCTAAGTAAAAGTTTTCATGGTGTAAGCCACTACTATCTGAAATGCTACGTGGTAAGGAAGACAAGGTTTTAAGTCGGTCGTATCAAGCATGATCATTCCCAGATTACAAGTCTCAGTAGATAATAGAGCCTTTCTCTGGGAAGGGAATCTCTGGAGGACTTCCAAAGCTGACATTGCACAAGGGGTTTTTGACAAATCCTCCACCATAGAGTAGTTCTAGGCAGCCCTTGCGTTTGGGTTGTGAGAATCTTTCTTGAATGCACCTTTGGGGATGTGTGTCATTGTTTCTGCCAATGTCTTCTCAATCTGGAGAGGAAGAGATGGGTTTTCATATTCTTTACCCTTCTCAGAGGTGTTTGGCATTTTGTAGTCACGTGTCCTAGTCATGATGTCAATGCTACCTTTCATCATGTACACATTCGCGGATGAAGTATTTCTTGAAGATGGAGGGGGGCCCTGACCGGTCCCTTCCGCACTTGAAGAGGCTTTAGATAATTTTTTCCCATGTAGAAATGGATTTGTTAAAACGACAGGCTATTGTTGTGCCAATAACTTCTGGGCCTCTGCAAGCAGAGGGAACTAGTGAGTTGGATGGTCTTCCTTGCAAAGGTTACATAGATACTTCGAATTCTTCTTTTTCAGTGTTTCCCTTGCCAACATTATTGGTATGTTTCTTATTCCCCTTACCCTTCTTTTGTTGTTTCTTATTTCTATCATGTTGTTGGGTGACCTTCAGTTTTTTCGATTGCACACTATGTACATCTGACGTTTGAGTAGGGGGAACAGTCGAACTAGTGGTCTGGTTAGCCGTTGTCTGCTATATTGATAATTTTTTCAATTGATTCAACAAATGATCAGTGTGATTCATTTGCATTGAACCTACAATACCATCAGCATGTGGTCCAGATTTCTGTCTGGTCTTGTCAAGTATCGACCAAGGTGCATCTGGAAAAACTTTGTAAGGTAAACCAGATTGAGAGTAAATCAACTCTAGCTGTTGAGATCTCATTATCGCTTCTTCCTTTGAAAATACCCCCGAGGTTGCGACATCTTTAGATAACTGGGATACCAAAGACTTAAGGAACCACTCAAGCAAGAATGCTAGTGGGACTGGAACTTTTATCAAACTCTTCCAGCATCTCCATTCTCGTATGTGATCTAAGATATGGTCCACTTTTGTCTGCTCAAAGTTGGCCAGCAATTCGGTGCCAGCATCATATCTCACAGGTAATTGGAAATGGTTTAAGAAATCCATTGCCAATTCATCGAAGGAAGAGTATATTGAGCAGTCGAGCTCAATGTATCATTTCACCGCACTCCTGATGAGAGTGCATTGAAACAAATGCAACTGGACGGAGTTGTCTCTCAAATAATTTGACGAGCACCATAAATGGAAGGTAGTCACATGATCGCCTGGATCTTCATTAGGCTTATCCTTGAACTTTGGAATGTCCGAAGGAAACTTGGTCGGCATCGGAGGCCAATGTGGATCATAACAGATGGGGTCATTTAATAACCTTTTCAAGTATGGCAAGTGGAAAGTTGCCAGAAATGGTAATTTGGATTGTTGATTATAACTAGGGAAAAAGGAAACTGGAGTTTGGTTGGTACCAGGTTGCCAGGAAAAGTTAGGTTGTTGGCCAGGGTTTTGGTAATAACCATGGTTGTGACCAGCATATGGATTCTGCGCTTGTTGAGACGTCATTGGTTGATTCTCATAATAGGATGTAAAGGGATGGGCTTGCATTGCATTCCAAGGATTTTGGGAAGGGTTTCCCCCTGCCGATCCGACGGGCATAGGTACTAAGCCTTGCCCGGGGTTCCATTGGCTATGGAAGGGGTTTCCCCCAGTCGAAATCCCTAACAAGGGAACTGATCCCTTCCATGGATTCCAAAGTCCTTGTGAGGAAGGAATTCCTAAGCTTTCCCCCTGTGCAAGAATAGTACCCTGTACAGGATGTTGTTGTCCATAACCAGGGTTTCCCTTGGACGAGACGACAGCTGACGAGAAAGTGGTGTTACCAAATGCGTCGAACAAAGAGAATAGTTTCGAACCAACTGGCATGTTATAAGAAGTAATACCTTTACTACCTGCTCCAAACGAACTATAGTTTACGTTCAACTCGATAGAGTGTTGGTGAGCATCGTCGAGCAAAGGGGATGAAGGAGGTATATGACCCCCTCCGTAAGGGAAAGCATTATAGGGAGTTGAATTTCCCCCCATGGATCTTTTCAGAGGAGCGTTGGAGCTCCCTACCTCGAGACCTAAAGTTTGTAGAGTGGACTAGGAAAGTACAGTGCTCGTACCAAAGCTATGCATTCCATATGAGAACAGAGTACCTATCACACTCTAGATGAATGGAGCAGTGATCGTCGCCATAGACAAAATCTGACCATTGCCCGAGGTAGAGGTAGTTGAGGCCATAGTGGTTCAGACCGACGATAGTTGGTTAGGAGGTGGAATACCCCCTATAGTGACAGTCGTAGAGGGAATATGAGTATTCCCTGAAGAAGTAACAACATTTGTTTCCATTGCTACTTGTGATACTATCTGATGCTCATAAGGTCAAACATGTATGACGATGGGCACCGATAGATTAGTGATTCGAGGGTTATACAGACCAATATATTTTTCTCTGAGGTCAGAAATGATTGGTTCCTCCGAAAAAAAATGTTCTCCTCTTGGAGATGAGTTAGGCACAATTTCTTGTAACCCATTCGCCTCAAAAGACCCTTGCTGGTCTATTTTTCGCCTTAGCGGTGGCAGGGGTGGCTCAAGAGAAACCAACGGTAGGCCCAAAAGACTTCATGACCGATGGAGCTCCTGATCCTCCACTATGTGAGAATATCAATGAAACACTAGAGATTTCTATAATCATTTAAAAATCATCACACACTAGAAAAAACTCCTATGATATAAGACAAGAAGATCACTAGCTAGTTGGAAGAATAGTTACAACAACCAACACTAGAGAAACTTACCGGTGCAAGTGAAACTCGAATACGGAAGCACCCTCCAAGTATACTCTACAAAGCATGGTCCGATTTCTTCCCTAGGTACCATGGTATACCCCCACAGTCACTTGTGTAAGTCACTAAGATAAAGGAAACTAGGTTGGTAGTACATGAACAGTCACCAGGCAGGTACAGTTGACAGTCGAGTAGACCGCAATGAGTAGAGTATCAAGACCAAAACCTATCAAGGGTATCGAAATAAAGTGTTCCAGAAGAGGAATAAGCACCTTGAATAGATTTGAGACCCCCGAAGCTCTATGGAAAATGTGATCAAAGGAATCTCAAGATAAGCCCTCTATATGCGTTCTCCACTATGCTTGGTCAGTCTTTGGAGGGGTTATCTCCGCTACCTTTCTACACATGACCTCGTGTTTAGCTCCTGTTTTAGAGGGGGGTCCCAGATAACTTTCACGGTTACTAGACTTTCAAACACTCCCTAGAAAAGACTCTGATGTTTGTTTTTGTAGCCTTGAAGAGTTTCCTCTCCAATCCTAAATCAAGGCTCTAGCCTAGACTGCATTGATTGACCCTACAAACACAAAGTCTAATAAATTTTAATTGAGCGTTAAGTTTACTCGTTGTCTTAAGTCAAAAGGAACAGAAGTGAAACCAATGATGTTCTTTAAGAGATGAAAGATAAGAGAAAAAGATGATACTGGAAACAAAAGTACTTCTTTCTTCACAAATAAAGATTTGTCAATTTAACCTCTTTAACCAAACTTTTCGTAACTAATTTTCTCAGATATTTTGAAAAGAAAATCTTAAAACAAGATTTCGCTCGACTACGAGCTACTTAATGTACTAATAATTCAAGTAAAGAACTTAAGAAAACTTTTCTTTTTCCTTGGTAAATGAAACAAATAGCCTAAACTACTTTACCAAACAAAAAAATGAAATATTTTTTTTATTGTTTTATTCTTCGAAACAATAAATTTGAACAATGAATTCTTTTCTTTTCTTCTAAGGACAAAAAAAATGGAAAATTGATGACAAGATAGGACCAAAAAATGAATTCGGGCCCAAACGCGGATTGCTGGGAGTCACTAACAATACCAAACAGGCAGATCAAAGCAGACTCACAAACTTGTCTAAAAACCCTATCAAAGAAAACACAAGAAATATTTTTATGAAAAGAAAGCTATGCTGAAGTAAAACCTAGCCGACAGACTGTTACAACAGAGACCAAGACTAGATCAAGAAAACCCTTGAGAAGTGTGACTTCTAACCAGGAAGAGGATGACTGCCTCTCCTTAAAAAAAAAAAAATTATCAACACAGGCATGCTACTGACACTTCAGCAACCAGCGTATGTACGCGGGTTGTCCAAAGGTAGGGCGCGTATGTACGTGGGCTGTCCAAAGGCAGGGTGCGTATGCACATGTACAGACCCACTACAGGTCGTGTACACCTCTGTAAATCCTCAAAAAAATGAAAAAACAACAGTCTAACACAGGCAGGGAGTACTGGTATGGAAGACCAACATCCCTTAAATACATAGAAGCTTACATAAACTCAAAAAATAGTAAATAAATTGATTCAAAGAACCCAAAAATAAATATCTCCAAAGACCCTAGAGGCTCTCCCCAGTATGGTTGCCAATTCTGCTATAGTGGGAAAACCCCTCTATGGACTACACCAGGGTTCTAAAGTGTAGGCAGAGCTAACTGTCTAAAGTATCCTACTTTTTATCAACTATCCCGACATTACCCCACAATCATACATAAAATACAAGGTATAGGGATCCGGTAGGCATACCTTAAACTTTGCATCTAGTGTCGATCCCTTTGCACTTAGTTTTTTCCTAACTGCAAGTCTCCTCCCAAGGCTGACCTGCATTCACCAAAAAAAAAAAAAGAAACTACAAGCATGCATTCTACATATGGATTATTGGGTTAGACATCATAAACAATAAATGTAAACAAATCATATAAGTTTAAGACGTCATTTGGTGGGACAAAAAAAGTACTTCTTTATATTAATCTCACAAAAGTCACTTACAATATGATACCAATACTACCCCTCGAACTCGGTCCTAGGCTCCTCTTTACCATGCACCAACTACTTCCACGTCTTCTTCTTCTCTTCATTTCTCTCTTAGGGAAATAGCAAGGGCTTTGCAATTGGGGCAAAGGGGGACTAACAAAATGGGCAGAGTTTATTTTCTCTCGTGCTTCTCTCCTAAAATAGGACCCCAACCCATTCTTGTATAGGCCAAAAGAGATAGTAACGGTTGGGGTAACTGGCTATGGGCAGTCAAACGGTTAAGTAATGGCCTAGAAACCAGTATCCTATGCAATTTTCATTTTTTCGTGATATTCTATGAGTGTATGCAGGTCTGTAGTGGCTCAACAAGTGTGTGTACGCAGGAAGTAATGGTGTAGGGCACGTACACCTTCAAAACAATGGATTTTACAAGAGTTTTTCAGTGATGGCTTGGAAAATATAGCAAGTTTAGATGGCCTGATGCCAGATATGCATGTCTGGTGCAATTTAGGGTTATAACAACATTCAGATTTTGTTTCTTTTTGTGAGACCTCCTTGTCTTGAACTTTGGGCTCAAGGGAGGAAACTTTCTTGGGACCCTTTTCCTCTTGGACACGCACAAGGGAGTCGTGAGATGGTTCTGGGCTTTCTTCATAGTTATATATATGTATAAGTTTGATAAGGGGATTAGGCGCTCATGTTTCTATCGACACCTGGCTTGTCTCTGTTTGATTTGTCTTTTCCACAGGGGAATTGACCAGCGATGTTGTGGATCCAGTGTTGCCTAACCCATTGGTGTTCCTAAGGTCTGTGGAATCGGGGCCGCTCGACTCCTTCGGGCTTCTTTCTCGGGTACCAGTTGGAAGCGCGGGTGTTATGATAAGGTACGGATCATCCTGCATCCATTTCATTAACAAATGGATTTGTTGGTACAAAAGTTAACCCATCCCCGGTGCATCTTGAAATTCAGGGAAATCACTGATTTGTACTGGGGATTTCTGATAAACTCTCGCCGCCTCAATGCCCTCTTGGGGATCACCTATTTTTTCACCCGAATCATATGCTACAGTTTCTTCCTAGGCCTTGATAATTTCTTGAGCTATCTTCTCCAAAGACATCACTTTCTCTTCCCAACTCATAAATTTGAACCTAGTTGTTCGAGGATCAACCCTCCTTGATGCCACTTCACTCCAATCTTAAGAGTTTTCAGTGAAAATTTCATCTTTGAATCAATAATGGGCATAAGGCCAATAGGATGATACCTGTGATGCATGTTGAAGGACCAGGCCCTTGGGTTCGTGTTTGTGAAATCGACCAGTTTGGAATCAGAATTCTAGTTGACTTAGCCCTTCTTGCTTAGCATGCACGGTATCTTTGACCATGTATAAGCCAATATGAAACCCATACGGAATGAAGGCCCGCTTCTTGTCTTTTACTAAAGTGGCATTGTATCCTTGCGGGATGGTCTGGTAGCAAATTTCCCAAAATAGTAGTCAGCCGGGAACATATATGGGTAACAAATGGGGTGCCCCTATGGTTTCGAAAACCCGGATGTAGGTTTCGTGCTCGTCTAGATACCAGTGACCCACTTTTGATATAACCTTTTTCACTTCTTATGATAGCCTAGGGCACTCTTTCCTGAACAAAAAAAAATAGATGCATGCAATAAAATAGTCACGGATAAGAGCATAGGATTTTTTGTACCTGTTATCCCATAATATGCTAAAGTATACATGGACTGGGAGCTCCGAGGAGTGCAAGTTCAAGTTCATTCCAGAGAAAACGTTCCTAGCACATATGATTTCTAACAGATACGAGGCCATGTAGAAGGAGGGGGTTTCCCCCTCTTTTGGCGTCTGGGCTTGTCTTATGCAAGTTCTTAGTTGTTTGGAGATGATGGCACCCAAATTGAAACTCACACCTGAAATGGCCACCGTATAAGCTAGGGGCATCCAAGCCTCTGAAAACTGGGAGTAATCTTTCTCCCCATGCAACCTGTAGAAAAGAACCATCAAGTATATGTATGGCTCCCTTAGATTGGCCGTTGGGTACCAGCCGACAGTCCAGTTCGTGAATTTTTTGTCTTTCGTCCACCATGACGCCATGATTTTGGTGGCATCGTGTGATTCATGAAAAATCAAAATGAAATCAGTGCTCAACTTTTCTTTCGACACCCTGTGCTTGTAGTAACTCTAAACCTCTAATGGCAAGAAAACCCTGACGCATCCACCATTATCATCATTAATCAAACATTTATGTGCATCGGTGTGGTCAATGAGCCACTTTAGGAGCTCAATGCAAGGAAACACTGGAGTTCATCTTGCCACCATGTGTAGATAATCCCTATGGATGTTTGGGAGGACATCATCATCTAGCTTCCTTTTATCACGATTGATGTGCAAGGTATACTCAAGGGGTTCTTCTTTCTTGATTTTCTTAAACAATTCTTCCCAACGAGGGAATGTTGTTTTGGCTTCAATGTTTTCCTCTGTGTCTCCAAAGGCTGGGGGTTGGAAAAAGGCCTTCTTGGTAGATGTCTTAATGACAGGCACCAGTTTTGAGGAGAGTTCTAATTGTCTTGCAACTGCTGGGGAGGAGCCCTCTCCTGCTTCTGGTTCTTGTGGCTTTGGGGCTCTTGGGGATTTCCTGGTGGAGGGTTTCTTCAGAGGCATTGTTCCTACAATTAAAAAAACCTTTAAACATGTGTATAGAGCAGCGTTGGGTTGAGAACATAAAAAGGAAGTGTAAAACACCACAAGTGGATACATACCTGTAATGCTTGTTAAGCTAGTTGTCTAATACTCACTGAACTTTGGACGACTTCTCTGGATTGTTAGCCCTGCTCCTCTGTTTGTTCTAAAATATTTGTCGTGAAGAATAGGATCATACAAAATGACTTCGAAAGAATATAACTGGAGAGACTCTATTTGTCATATCAACCAGTTAATATGAGTAATAAATGAAATTCAAAAATCAACTACCGTCAGTTCTCCACAATTAAATTGTAATTGGTTGACAGCGGAGGCGCGGAGGAAGATGCATTGTACAGGAAAGATTTAAATGATTTCTTTTGATTCGTTCATAGATTAGAAACTAATGCACAATCCACAATTTTACTAACAGTTTAAATGCATCATACCTAATGAATATGAGGGTTAAAACATCTCATCATGTCATGTCTTTCCGGTGTGGAGTTCGGGGATCGGTGATCAGGGGAAGGTTTTATGTGCACAACTCCTTGGTGGATTATCATATTTGTTACCTCCCATCACTGAAAACATTTTGGGAGTCAGCGGTTGGTGATACCACTCCTCCCTTGCGTGATGCTTACTTTTTTGTTTTTCTGCCGAAGCTGAATGGATCGGTCTTCGAAGATACCCCTGCCAAAGTTCATTCGCAAAAAATAAACACTTTTGTCTACCGACGCCGATGAAGATTGGTGCTAGGTTATTTTAAACTTCTAAAATGATATTCATCACCTTTAATCTTTACTGATGCCGAAATCCCAAAGCATGTTTGGGAAATCTTTAGTTTGTCGATTCCTTAAGTGGTTGTTAAGTACTTTTTAATGGTTAAGATGATTCTTTGTTGTATGTTCAAACTCTTTTTCTTTTAAAAATTCAAACATGAAACATAAAGGATAAGTGCAGGCATCAATTTCATATTGAAGGAAAAATAGACAGTGCGAAGGATCAAGTGGTACCCAAAAAGTAAAAAATGGACATAGACTTTTAGGGTGTGTTGAGTGCTCAAAAAATGGAAATTCACTAGGCGAAAGAAGAATCTTTGTTCCTCCTCCAAGGCTTGGCTGATACAGAAACTAATGGAGAATATCAGTTGGTCTTAAATCGAAACCTCTTAACCTTTGCATCGGACGTCCTTCGGTTGATGCTTCCAAGTCTACCTAGGGGGGTTTNATATATATATATATATATATATATATATATATTATTGGAATTATTATTTTAAGGATTGGCCATTTACTAGGAGGGCATCAGGTTTCCCCCTCAGAATATACAATCGATAAGTGCCTGCCCCGATTTTCTCAGCTACTTGGAAAGGTCCAAGCCATAGACTCTAAAACTTAGAATGTTTCCCTTTTGCATTTGCTCTGTTCCACTTCAGGACTAAGTCTCCTACTTTAAAATTCTTTCCTTTAGCCATATTCTTATCGAACCATCTTTTCACTATCTGTTGTTGAGCTAGGAACTTTGACTTAACCTTTCCTCTCTCTTCTTCCAGCATGAGCAGAGTGTTAATCCTTTGTTGCATGGTCAATGAAGGTTCTTTGTTGGAATCTTGGGACAGCTGAAGAGACGGAAGATAGAGTCCATTTGGGAGGATGGCTTCTTGCCCGTAGACCAAAAAGTATAGGGAATTTCCTAGAGCTTCTTTGGGTGTGACCCTATTGACCCATAGAGCATTATATAGTATATT
>JASDQU010295596.1:0-13531 GCA_032191745.1 Picea mariana | reverse complement strand
AAAACTTATTTTTCAATTTTTCTTCCACTTTTATTTTTTTTGATTAAATGACACTAACAAAATAAATTTGGTCACAACACAACTATACAAAAGAAAAATATATTTAACCAAAGGTTAGCAAAAACATTGCTTTGATAGAACTTGAAGCAAACCTACTTGTTACTTCACCTTAGCATCCATAATAATAGGGACAAATCCATATATTCCAGTAGGAATCAATAATGAATATTTATTTATTATCTATTGACATGATATGAATTACAATGGTGTGCATATTATTACACATAGGGGATGATAGTGATTTTTTTTGGAAAATGTATGACTTATCATTATTTACAATGTAATAGATATATAATAATGAGTTATATGACTAATTAGTGCAAAATGATTTATATATTATTACATATAGGTAATATAATTTAGGTATATTACATGCACTCACTCTTTAATTTTATCATGGGTGCTTATTTGTAGATGATTTTTGTCTTATTGTTTTACTTATCATATATTTCAATGTGCATATATAATTATGACGAAATGAGCATATATTTCTATTTGATTTTTACGTCAAAAGATTCTTTCTACAACACAATATATAATAATAATAATAATAGTCTATTTTTAAGGTCACGGCCAAGTTAGACACCAAATTGGTGTATGAGACCCCCTTTGCGCAACGATTTGACTGGTAAAGTCTATGGAGGTATACATACCCTACCCCCCTATGGATGTGAACTTGTGACCTCTATGGAGGAAGCACATGTTCTTAACCGTTAGGCCCACTCAAGCTTTATAACAATTGAAAGTAAGAAATTTGTTATTATGCTGAAAGATGCTTTCTACAATTCACTATGAGGGAGATGTGTAATTCCTTTTGTGTTCTACATGGAGTTGACATGTGGCATTTACAAAAAGTATTAATATTAAAAAATTTCAATATCCACCACAAATAAAATATTTCAATGTTCGCCTTAAGTAAATAATTTTATTTCAAATATATATATATATATATATATATATTAATTCAAAGTAAAAAAATTACATATTGTATTGATAAGTAATGGAGGAGATGTGGTACAACTTGAGTGGGCCTTATCGTTAAGAACATGGGGTTTTTTCTCGGATGCTTTTTTGAATATTAGTTTGGGACTAGCAAGATACTGACACTCTCATTCTCTCCTACGAGCTAGAGAGCGGGACAAATTGTATTTCTTGGGCATACTCCAATGCCCAATATTTATTTGTCAATTGGGTTTAGATCAGCTGGTTGTGAGGAATGATTGTTATAATCCCCACCCAATTTCAATTCCTGCAAGTTAAATTCCTACTTCAAGCCATTTTGTTGACTGACCTTGTTCCTTGAAGAATGTAGGGTTTACCCTGGGTATCATCCTCAAAATAAGGGTAAGTAATTGCGGGTTTTCCTCGGGATTTGTAACCTGGAAAAAATAAAGGTGATGTGTAATTATTTATGTACTTAAGATTTATATATATATATATATATATATATCATGAACCATAGTAGATCCATCTCAACTCTGGATCTATAATGCACTCAGAGGGATTGAATATTTAGAGGTGAAAACCTTCTTTAGAGTGTAAAATTTGAGTAAGGTTTTCACCTGAAGGGATTTGATCCATTCTGTCATATGATCAATTCAAAGTTAAGATGGATCTACAATAGTGATTAAACCATTTCAATGGTGAGTTCTTGAGTATGAGGGAGATTGATGTAGGAGCATCGCCTTAAGAGTTAGAACGCAAGCGTGGAGGCAAAGGAACGACATCTCAGCAATGACAGAGTTTCAAATTAGAAATTAACTCATAATTAAATCGGGTTGCTGAGATATTTTGTAAACAACATTTTAAATATGTAACTTGGTTGTAAAGTCCTACAGACCATAAGGGATTGTAGATATGGAGTGTTGACTCTTACCTGGAAATAACTGTTAGTTATTGTAATAGGAAAAAGTAGGTAACCGCTATGAGTTTGATAGGATAGGTTGCATAAAGGACGAGAGAGCTTGTGGAGCTGGTCCTTAGGTAGTTGTTGTTGCATTGTAAAATGATAAGAAAGAGATCAGTAAGAGATCATAATGATATAGATATCCAAGAGATCAGTAGAGCTGGGTAGAGTAGAAGAAACACTATGTAATTTATTTCCACGAATGAATAGAATAGACAGAATTGTCCCAAATCATTGGAATGTGTTCATTTGATGTATGAATGAATAAATGTTATATTCTGTATGTGTTCATTAGTTTTATTTCATTCATGTATGATTGTTCGAGAGGTTGATTGTATGATTTTGTGAAGAATCTAGATGAGTTTAAATTGTTTCTCTTCTGACACTCATATGCAAGGTGTACATATTGAACACAAGGAGTGCGTCGACTGATTCTCAGAGTGACTCAGAGAAGTTTAGATAGAACAAAGGAAACTTAGACTAGGTGCAAGGTGTGCACAATGTCGTGAAACAACCGAGCATAAAAGAACTAGAACAGAGGAACGCCAGGTGGGCGAGAAGAATTTGTTTTCAAGAAATCCTTCAATCCGAGCTATCGAAATTGAAAGAATGAAAGGTGTGTGTGGGAGTCTAGTTCCTTTAAGGATAAAGCTCAGAAGGGATAACACTTTCATAAATGTGGACGAGCTTCAAGAGTCAGACTCGTAGGAGGAGTTGAGGTTCAAAACCTTCGAAGGATGATAAATCTACTAAGTCGGGAGAATATTAAAAGCTCACGAGAGAGGAGCAACAGTGGCCGTTGGATCACAGAGCAGGGGATCAACAATCATTTGATCAGAGAAAGGTTCACAAGCCTTAGTGCTTCGCAGACATAGGAGAGAAAACCCACAAGAGTTGAGAACTGATATTTTCGGAACTCGAAGATCCGGACACTCGAAGTAGAATCTCAGTCATCCAATTGAAGGAACAGATCTGAGCCGTCAGATTGTGCAGGATAAAATTCAAGCGTCAAATCACCATAGGGGATCTGAGCCGTCAGATACCATAATTCTGGGAGGAGGCAAGTTTGAAACTTGAGATTTCCGAAGAGTGGAGAGCTAAAGAGCCAGAGTGAATTTGGACCGTTGGATCCAAGAGGGCACGTGTCGACAGCTTGGAAGGTCCAAAGGAAGGTGAAGGGAGAAGTGTTGAAACACCCCAAGCCCGAAGAGCCGAAGAGTCGAGATACATCGATCTATAGGTGGAAAATTGTCAATATATCGTGAGCTCTGGGTAACCTGTTGTGAAATTTCAGTTTGATATCTGAGATTGTCGAAGTGCGAAAACCTGAAGTAAAATATGGGTCATGAGATCTAAGGGAGATGTGCCATGAATACATGAACTCAAGGTAAGGTCCTGAAGTGATTCATAATCATTGGATTCAGAGGAGACATGGTTCACATCTGTGTGCTCTGGGTAAAAACCCGAAGAAATACTCGATCGTTAGATCAAGAGGACACGCGTTAGTGGATCACAGAATCCAGGTAAAAACCTTTGGAAAAAAAAGAAGTTTTAGATTTTATATCTCAGAAGTCCGAAGATCCAAAGGAGATCTCGACCCTCGTTCGAGAAGAGGGTCATAGGATCATTGATTTGAGTTGAAAAGTTGAACATCTGAAGAGTGATCAGAACCATTGATTCTGCAGGACAGCTGTACGCAGATTGTTAAGTCCAGGAGATTGGAGTATGTAAGAAATTTGGGTTTGATATTTCAAAACCCCAATGTCCGGAGTTGCGAAGGAGATCACAACCGTTGATTGAAGGAGGGGAAGATCTATTCTGTATATTAAAAGGAGCAGATATGAACCGTCGATTTAGACACTATCGTCAAGATCGCGAGATCGACGATCCCATAGCATTGCAATAACATGATTTGTGTGGAGTTTAAAATATTGAGGGTGGGCCTCAATTCAAGCCATGATTTCGTCAGAAGGACACATGGAAGCTTGAGGATGATTACGGGCCCAAATGTAGTTTAAATCCAAACCACTTGTGGGTGTGCCCGAAATCGCGTGGTTATTTCCCAGGGTCACATTCAAGAGAGGGATTACCTAAAAAAGAGATATCACTCAGTACTCTAAGATTTTGCAATAGAGAGAAAGGGAATATCATGGGATCTATCGAACCTACACCAAGATGCCAGAAGGGCCTGTGTCTTGATACAGAAGGAAACCATTAAGGTTTTAGAGAGTCATCAAACTAAAGAATCAGATATCCTTTGATCGAGAGGTCATGCAGCCCTACGGAGGAGTAGGGGGGATGCATCAGGAGGTATCAGAGCTGATATTAAGTTTGTTTGCAAAAAATAGACAAAAGAAGAAAGGAGGTAAAATTATATGATTTGCGATATCAATAATTTGATTTCTGTTTATAGGTGATGCCGTGAAATCATGCCACCAAGAAGGAATATAGAGAATGAATAAATGGAAGAAGAAATGAGGTGACTCCGAATGAGACTGGACTGTAATGTCCCCACTTTGGGACATCATCAAAGTGCAGAGGTTTATGATGACCAGAGTAGCCAGATGGATGTTATAGCGAGTACATGGGTTATTGAGAGGCATTGTGGAGTTCATCTTGCATTGTTAATCCTATTTCATCATTATGAGCCATTCCACACAGATTGGATTTGGTTATGAGGCATTCCGATGATTTTCATAGTTTTAAATAGTTTTTGCTATAAGTCAATTAAATTCACTAAAGAAGTTATTTTGGGCACATTACTTGGAGGAACCTCTCAGTGTAATAGCTCATTGGAATCGGGAGAAGCAACACTACACGATGGGATGCTGAGAAGTGACTTTCATGGCCAAGGAAGACACAAGGAGAGATAAGATGATTTCCAGAGGTAAAAAGGTTAATTAATTAATTAAAGTGATTTAATTAATTAATTAATTAAATATTAATAAAATGAAAGTCACTTTGGAGGGACAAGGTGAGAAAAAAGTATAAGGAAAGGAAAGGTCCTCTACTCATTCATTCATGTATGATCATATTTTGATATCTAGCTTCGATCTAGTGAGCCCAACATTGGGGGTTTTGAGGGTTTTGACTTAACAAACCTTAGAGGATGATTCAGTTGTGAAATATTCCACCTATCTTGTCCCAAGCTTGGTATCAAAGATGCAATACTCTCCCATACCATTCTAGTTCGGTTCTACATCAGTGTAGGAGGGTTCTACTCTAGACAAAGGCACAGGAAGGAAGATGGGCGTACCATTGAGGGTTTCTATCAAGGGGGGCGCACCACTCATTGAAGGAAGCTTCGATCCAACTGAGAAGACGATATTTTGGGAATTCCAGGTATTGGGTTTTCCTTGCAGGTGTCTTAGCACCATTCTTGGTTGTTTCCAGAGGCATTTCAGTGGAGGGTTTATTTGTATTGAGAGTAGGATTATTTCCCAAGAGGAGGGCGCAACATTATTTGGAGGGTAGCTAGATCTAAGGATCTAGCAAGTATTTTTCCTAGTTGAGCACTTGCGTTTTCATTATCGTGCCCCGATCTATCATTCTAGTGGATTGGTGGAGCTATTGGAGGTCTCTAGGAGAGAGGCTGAATTATTAGGGTTTCAGGCATCCAGGGGGGCACACCATTCTTGGAGGAAAGTCATATGCCTAGGGTTTGAGGGGGATCTTGGAGATTCGGGCACCTGGGGTGTTCTTACCATCACCTGATCTAGTGTTTGGCATATTTCTTGGGGTGATTGGACACCTTTGACAACAGGGCCAAATTATTGAGGGGATTCGGTATTCCAGTAGGGCGTGACATCTTCGAATGGGGGTTTGGCACTTCATACGGCCCAAATCTACCTTAGTATTGGTCTTCATCTCTTATCCAACATTTGGAGGATTATTTTGTATTATCGGTAGATTTTTGTAGAATCTCTATTGTCTATCTTCTTAGCCATTTGTTGAGCATTCTAGATCGACATCTTCATTACAGCAGGTTACTCTATTTCATGAATAAAAGAAGATTTGATATGTTTTGGCTTCTCTATAATATTGCATACGGTTGAGGTATGTACCATGATTGTATCTTCTTGTTTATTTCTGCAAACACTCATATAAACACATCAGTAAACCCTAAGGCTGAAATCAAGAGGCCATTCAACAAGTAATCACATGTAAACAAGTAGATCAACCAATTGTTTGATGAAATACCACAACCAATAAAAGTTTTAAAAGACACCCAAAACTGTGATGTTCCTTGCATATTGGCTTGGGAACATTACATGGATGTCATGGAAACATCCCAGAGAAGAGCACTAGACGTTGGAGATATAAGTGAAGCTTAGACTAAAGAAGAAGTCAAAGAAAATGTAGCATAGGATGTTGCATAAGATCACTTAATAAAAGTTGTTTGAAATAGAGGAGCCAGAGAAAGAATATAGGTACCAATGTATGAAGGCAATTTAGAAGTTGAAGAATTTTTGGATTGGGTATGTGCTATGGAAAAATACTTCGACTATGAAGATATTGAAGAAGACAAGATGGTGAAGCATGTAGTGACAAGATTGAAAGGTCATGCAATGCTATGGTGGGATGAACTACAAGCCGAATGAAGGAGAAATGGTAAGCATAAAATTAAGAACTGGGATAGGATGGTAGCCAAGCTAAAAGCCAAATTTATCCTGAAGGATTATCAAATTAATCTATTCAGAAGATTGCAAAACCTGAAACAGAGAATTTTATCAGTGAAGGAGTACACTGAGGAATTTTACAGAATGAACATCAGGGATGGACAGAACGAAAATGAGGATGAAAAGACAGCCAGATATATCAATGGGTTGAGATATGAAATCCAAGAGTAGATCAACATGATGTCTATTAGTAAAGTCAAGGATGATTATCAAGCAGCCTTGAAAGCTGAAGAAAAATTGGCCAGGAAACAAAGCCAATGAAGGAGAGGAGGAATTTCAAGCAAAGGTAACGAAACTAGAAGGGAGAAGTCCCAGAAGCCAAAGAATGAAGCTGACAAACAACATAGTCACCATGAGAAAGGTGGAAGTTCAAAAGAAGGACAACATGGAGGAAGAAGCTCTGTTTCCAGAGGAAGAGGAAGAGGAAGAGCCGGAGGAGGTTAAGTTAGATGTTATACCTATGGAAAATTGGGGAACAAGTCTTGGGAATGTCCCGAGAGAAGGAAAGAAGGAGGAGGTGAAGCACACATTGCTAAAGCATAGAAGCATGTGGAAGAAGAAGTAGCAGAAGGAGGAAAGAACCTCATGATGAGGAAGATTTTTCTTAAACCAGAGAAGGAGGTATAGGAAACAGTTTAGCGAACAAGCATGTTCAGAACTGCTTGCAAGACGAAAGACAGAGTTTGCAAGGTGATTATAGACAGTGGGAACACTGACAATCTAGTATCCATGGATATGGTGGAGAAGCTAGAGATGAAGACAACTGCACATCCAAACCCATACAAGGTATCATGGTTGCATAAAGGACATCAGGTAATGGTAAGTCAACAATGCCAAGTTGAATTTAAAATAGGAGGATATAGAGATGAAATATTATGTGATTTAATTCCTATGGATGTCTATCATATTTTATTGGTGGAGACCATGGAAGTTTGACAGAAAATTTATTCATGATGGGAGAAAGAATATTTATACCCTAGAAAATAATGGTAGGACACATATGTTGTTACCCATAGAATACAAAGAGAAAAAGAGGGAAGCTAGTTCAAGCACACTTCTCATGAGTGGGAAGGAACTCTTGAAAGAAGTTAGGAAAGATAAAGAAATGTAGTTTGCTATAGTGAGGAAACCTAGATTTATCCTTACAAATACTTATGTGGAATATTTGCCTGAAGAAATCCAAGAACTGTTAGAAAACTTTGCTGACATAGTAGTGGATGGGTTACCTCACTCATTGCCACCCATTAGGAGTATAAGCCATCATATTGACCTTATTCCAGGAGATAGTTTACCAAACAAAGAAGCTTATAGGTTGACACCTAAAGAGAATGAGGAAGTCAAAAAGAAAGTCCAAGAGTTATTGGATAAAGGTTTAGTCAAGGAAAGCCTAAGCCCATGTGCAGTACCAACCATGTTAAGTCCAAAGAAACATGGAGGATGGAGAATGTGTATAGATTCCAGATCCATCAATAAGATAACCATTAGGTACATATTTCCTTTACCGAGGATGGATGATTTGATGTATTGTTTGAGTGGAACAAACTCTTTTTCCAAGATAGACTTGAAGCGTGGATATCATCAAATAAGAATGAAAGAGGGAGATGAATGGAAAACAACATTCAAGATAAATGAAGGATTGTTTGAATGGTTGGTCATGCTGTTTGGGTTGACAAATGCACCAAGAACATTTATGAGGTTGATGAATAAAGTATTGAAAGAATTCATAGGGAAATTTGTCATAGTATATCTAGATGACATACTAATCTTCAATAAGACAAATGGAGAACACTTAAGACATTTGACATCAGTGATGGAAAAGTTGTAGCAAGAGAAGTTGTTGTTAAATCTGAAGAAATGTTCTTTTATGAAGGCAAAATTCATATACTTTGGTTTTGTGATATCTTCAAATGAATTGAAGATGGATCCAGAAAAGGTGAGAGAAATCAGAGAATGGTCATTGCCAAGAAGAATATTTAAATTAAGAAGATTTCATGGGTTAGCAAGATTTTATAGAAAGTTTATCAGAAATTTCAGTGGTATATGTGCAGCTATGATGGACACTACAAAGAAGAAACACAAGTCCTTCAGTTGGATAGAGGAAGCTGAAAAATGTTTCAAAGTGTTAAAGGAGAAAATCACAGAACAACCAATTCTGGTCTTACCAGATTTTGGAAAAAAAATTCAAGTGAGATGTGATGCAAGTGGATTAGCTATTGGAACAGTCTTGAGTTTGGATAATAGGCCAGTTGCTTATTTCAGTGAGAAACTGAATGACGCCAAGAATAAGTATTCCACACATGACAAATAATTTTATGTAGTGATTCAAGATTTGAAGAAGTGTAGACACTATTTAATTCCTAAAGAATTTGTCTTGTACAGTGATAATCAAGATTTCCAATTTATTACTAGGAAAGAAATGTTGAATCAAAGACATGCTAAGTGGGTAGAATTTATGAAAAAAATTACTTTTCTCATTAAACATATTGCTAGAACTACTAACAAAATTGCATATGCTTTAAGCAGAAGGAGTTTAATTGTAGAGGAATTCGAAGTGTAAACCTTAGGGTTTGAACACCTCAAGGAGATCTGTAAAGAAGATGCAGATTTTAAGGAAGCTTATGAGGCATGCAAGAATCCTTTGTTGGGAGAAAGAAGCCCATGGATTGAATATTTTATCCAGGATGGATTATTATTCAAGGGAAGCCAATTATGCATACCAAAATGTTCAATGAGAGACAACTTGTTGAAAGAGAAACACAGTGGAGATTTAGCTGGACATTTTGGTTATGATAAGACATTTTCACAGCTAATTAATTCGTATTATTGGCCGAGTATGAGGGTAGACGTGAAAATGTTTGTGAACAAATGCATAATTTGTCAATATGCAAAAGGAATACAACAAAACACTTGGTTTTATCAGCCATTACCAATTCCATAAAGGTCGTGGGATGCAATCAGTATGGATTTTGTTTTGGGATTACCTAGAACTCAGAAAGGGAGTGATTCCATATTTGTTATGGTGGACAAATTTTCAAAAATGGCACATTTCATACCATGCTAGAAGACAAATGATGCTACACACATAGCTAAATTTTTTTCCAGAGAAGTAGTGATACTACATGGATTTTCTAAGAGCATATTTTTAGACAGGGACACCAAATTTATAGGACACTTTTGGAGGACTCTATGGAAAAGGATGGGGAGAAACTTGTCCTTTATTTCAGCATATCACCCTCAGACGGATAGATAGATTGAAGTAGTAAACAAGAGTCTTGGAAACTTGTTAAGAAGTTTAGTCAATAAGCAAGGTCATGAATGGGATCAGATTCTGGCACAAGTATAATTTGAATTCAACAATTCAGTGGACAGGAGCATAGGGAAAATTCCATTTGAAATCGTGTATGGTATACATCCAAGAGGGATTATAAAGTTGAGATATCTGAATCAAGATGAGTTCAAAAGTGCTGGAGAAGAGGATTTTGCAAAAGAAATGCAGAAACTCTATGACAAAGTTAGAGAACAGCTACAGAACAACAACTAGAAATACAAGAGAAAAGTTAATCAAAAGAGGAGAGAGGTTCAATTCGAGGTTGGATATGAAGTTTTATCTCATTTGAGAAACTAAAGGTTCCTGAGGATAATGTATAACAAGTTGAATATGAAGATAGGACCATGCAAGATTCTCAAAAAATTCGTAGCCAATGCTTATGAAATTGAGTTGCTAGACACTGTTGGGATATCGTTGATATTCAATGTTGCAGAGCTATATACTTACATGAGATATGGGGTAGAAGAATAAGATGATCAAAGATAATTTTAGTGGGAAGAACAATTGCCCACAACATAAACACATCAGATGGAGAAAATCAGTGAACAAAGATATGGAAAGAAGACCATGAGGAAGACATATCCTGAATATTTAATGAAGTGGAAAGATCATCCAATGGGATATGCAAGTTGGGTCACAGAACCTGATATTTTGAAGCATAGAAAAACAGTGCAGGAGCTCATGGGCAGGAGTCCATGAAAATTTTAACTAGAGGAGTATGAGGTAGGAGGATTGCCTTCAGATTTAGAATGCAAGCATGGAGGCAAAGGAACAAAATCTCAGCAATGACTGAGTTTCAAATCAGAAATTAACTCAAAATTAAATCAGGTTGTTGAGATATTTTGTAAACAATACTTTAAATATGTAACTTGGTTGTAATGTCTTACGGACTATAAGGGATTGTAGATATGGAGTGTTGACTCTTATCTGGAAATAACTGTTAGCTATTGTAATAGGACGAAGTAGGTAACCACTATGGGTTTGATAGGATAGGTTGCAGACATGTCGAGAGAGCTCATGAAGACGGTCCTTACATAGTTTTTGTTGCATTGTAAAATGATCAGAAAGATATCAGTAAGATATCATAATGATATAGAGATCCGAGAGCTTAGAGCATGGTATAGTAGAAGAAACACTATGTAATTTATTTCCACGAATGAATAGAGCATACATAATTGTCCCAAATCCTTGGACTATGTTCATTTGATGTATGAATGAATGAATGTTATATTCTTTATGTGTTATTTAGTTTTATGTCGTTCATGTATGATTGTTTGAGAGGTGGACTGTATGAATTCATGACGAATTGGAAGAGTTTCAATTGTTTCTCTTCTGACACTCGTATGCAAGGTGTGCATCTATAATGCAAGGAGTGCGTCGACTGAGTCTCGGAGTGACTCAAAGAAGTTCAGAGAGAACAAAGGAAACTTAGACCAGGTGCAAGGTGTGCACAACGTCATGAAATGACCAAGAGTCGAAGAACCATAACAGAGGAACGCCAGGTGGGCGAGAAGAATTTATTTTCAAAACATCCTTCGATATGAGTTATCGAAATCCCAAGAGCCCAAGGTGTGTGTGGGAGTCGAATTCCTTTAAGGATAAACCTCAGCAGGGATAGCAATTTCACAAGTGTGGACGAGATCTAAGAGTAAGACTCATAGGAGGAAAGAAGGTTCAAAACCTTCGAATATTGATAAATATTCTAAGTTGGGAGAAGATATGAAGCTCAAGAGAAAGGAGGAACAATGGCTGTTGGATCAGAGAGCAGGGGATCAACAACTATTTGATTGGGTCAAGGTGCATGAGCCTTAGTGCTTCACACACAAAGGTGAGAGAAAACTCACAAGAGTTGAGAACTGATATTTCCGGAGCCCGAAGAGTCGGAGACCCCAAGTAGAATCTCAACCATCCGATCGCAGGAACAAATATGAGCCATCAGATTGTGCAGGATAAACTGCAAGCATTAGATCACCAGAGGGGATGCGAGCCGTTAGATACCATAAGTACGAGAGGATACAAGTTTGAGACTTGAGACTTTTGAAGTGCGGAGAGCCGAAGACCCGGAGCAAATCTGGATCGTTGGATCCAGGAGGACATGTGTCGACAGGTCAGAAGGTCCAGAGGAAGGCGAAGGCCGAAGTGTTGAAACACCCAAAGCCCAAAGATTCAAAGAACCGAGAGATGTCAATATATAGGTGAACACTTGTGAACAGATCACGAGCTCCGAGTAAGTTGTTGTGGAGTTTTAGTTTGATATATGAGATTGTCGAAGTGCAAAGACCCGAAGACCCAAAGTAAAATTTGGGCCGTGAGATCTACGGGAGACGTGGCATGAATCCGTGAGCTTCGGGTAAGGTCCCCAAGTGGTTCATAGCCATTGGATTTGGAGGAGACATGGCACACATCTATGAGCTCTGGGTAAATACCCAAAGAAATCCTCGATCATTAGATGAGGAGGACATGCGTCAGTGGATCACAGACTTCAGGTAAAAGCCATTGGAAAAAAAAGAAATTTGAGATTTGAGATCTCAGAAGTCCAGAGACCCGAAGGAGATCTCGACCATCGATCGAGAAGAGGGTTGTAGAACCATTGATCTGAGTTGAAAAGTCAAACATTCAAAGAGTGATTAGAACCATTGATTCAACAAGACAGGTGTCTGCAAGTTGTTAACTCAGGGAGATTGGAGTATTGAAGAAAGTTGGGTTTGATATTTCAAAACCTCGAAGTCTAGAGTTGCGAAGGAGATTATAGTCGTTGATTGAACGAGGGGCAGCTCTATTCCGTAGATTGAAATGCATAGATTTGAACAGTCGATTTAAACACTATCGTTAAGATCACGAGATCGATGATCCTGTATCATTGCAGGAACAAGAGTTGCGCAGAGTTTAAAATATTGATGGCGGGTTGCAATTCAAACCATGGTTTCATTGGAAGGACACATGGAAGCTTGAGGATGATAGCGGGCCCAAAATTCATTTAACTCCAAACCACTTGTGGGTGCACCCACAATCTCGTGGTCATCGCCCAGGGTCACATTCAAGAGAGGGCTTATCTAAAAAGGATCTATCGCTCAGTACTATGAGATTTCACAGTAGAGTGAAAGGGAAGGTCGTGGGTTCTATCGGACCTTCACCAAGAAGTCAGAAGGGCCTGTGTCTTGATACAGAAGGAAACCATTAAGGTTTCATAGAGTCATTAGACTCAAGAATCGGAGATCCTTTGACTGAGAGGTTGCACAGCCCTACGGGGGAGTATGGGGGCTACATCAGAGATTTGTCCTTTTATGCTCAACATAGATTTCACACACACACACACACATATTAAGATCAAGAACCAACTTAAATCCATATTAACTCTAGAGAGGTATTTGATCTATCATACATCAAGAGGGATCAAGTTCATTGAGATGAAAACTTTTTTGTAATTAAAAAAAGCTTGAGCAATGTTGAAAAGTCAACAAGAAACATGTGTCTAATTTACTTTTCCCTTAATTAAATTAGACAATAAATATTAATCTATTATCTCATTCATAACTGAGTGATTTGGAATTGTAACAT
>JASDQU010295593.1:691-13603 GCA_032191745.1 Picea mariana | reverse complement strand
TAAAAAGTAAACATTTAAGGGTTTCTTTTATGATTTTGTTTATAGTAATTATGAGTTCTTTTACCACATTATAAAAATGTGTCATTTTCATACCCAATTTTAAAATGGGTGCTACCGGTAGCAGTACTTTTCAATTTGATGGTTGATTTTGAGGTTTTGGTTTTAATGGTACCAAGTGATAAAAATACAATTTAAAATGATCTCAAAATTTAACGTTTTGAAAAGAAAAGAAAAAATCAAAAACATCTTATTTGTTTTTAGGTGTTTATTTTAAGGTTTTTCTGAGCTATTGTCTAAGTTTTGAAGCCCATGTTTGAAAAATGTTGTAATTTTCACCCCGTTTCAAAAAATGGTGCTACCGGTAGCACCACTTTTTGATTTGGGGGTTGATTTTGATGTTTTTTATGCAAAAATATGGGTTTTTTGGGCCAGAGTTCTCGTTTTGAGGTCATAGTTCTCATTAAATTGGTAACTATGTTAAACATATCTCTAGAAATTACATGAACATTTAAAAGGATACAATAGAACAGTAATAACGTCTGTTACATAGTTTCATGGAGTTCCCGAACTAGTTTTCTTTAAAGCAAAGGGTTATGAACAGAAGAGAAATCAAAATCTATCAAAGTATAGGTTCTTGGACACCCAAAAACTTAGGATACAATAGAGTAGTAAGAACATCGTTCAAGACAAAAAAATTAGCATACAACAGGACAGAAGAAATGTTGCGGATCCGAATTAGTTTTTTTTGGAACAAACAAGAAAGGTTCTTGGAAACCCAAAAATTAGTATACAATAAAGGCATTGTCGAATCAGTTTTCTTTGGAATTTATCAAAAATCAATAATGTCTGTTACATGTTTCTGAAAATTTAAATGCGTTTGTCATATAGACTGGGATTGGGGCTCCCATGGACCATAAAAAGAAATAAGTACAAGAATTAGGAACGTCGAAAGAAGAAGTGCATGTCATGGAGAGGAAGACCTGAAAAGAAGAAGTTGGAAGTTATCAGTCTTTGGTTACAATTTCCTATTTAAAGAGGTCATAAGTGGATTGATAAAGAAAACAAGATGACATCATAGAGTTAAATTGGATTGATAAAGAAAAGAAGATACTAGTATAGACTAACTATGAAGCCGATGCGTTTTTGTTGCTGTCGTCGATGGTCAGTGGAGTCCTATTGACCGGTTGTAGCCCTTCCTGGACGAAGCTATCCATTCTCTGTTGGAACCATTCTTCGATGTAGCGTTTCATGGGTGTCGTGTTGATTTCTTCCCATGTTTCTATGTTGTAAAGGTCGTTTTCTAATTTCCTTAGATCCATTGAAATACTATGCAAACTCTGTTCAATTTCTTCATTGTGTGTTGCATAGTCCAGTACCCAACGCTCGTGCTCATATAGACGATGTTCAAGTATGCTGTAAAACTTTTCGAAAGACAACCCATTTAAAATATCAACTTTTTCCTGGAAGGCTTCTTTGGTGATTGACAAGGATTTGGGAATTAAGTTTAGATCTTGAACTTCGTTGGTAGTTCCGGCTAAGTCCATCTAGAGCAGGGTTGTGAATAAATCTTCCTTTTCTGATATGACTTGTTTACATGATTTGAAAATGAGCTTCAGGTTGTTAACTTTTTTTTGCCAACATGCTTTTACTTTTTTGGTCCTCTTTGGGGAGGGGAGTTTATCTTGTCTTCTTTTCAGTTCGGATGTGTTGACAACATAGTTGGAAAAATGGGCCAACACCTGATCATGGAAATGATGATCATTTTTAAAATTCGCCTCCAAATGGTGCAGGAATTCATTGGCCTTCTTTCCAAAGGAAACTACATTTTGTGATGTTTCCCAGGCTTCAGTAACTAGTTGCTATCTTTTGTTGATGTTATTCTCTACAAGGGCTCTAGAGCATGCAAGGAGGGTAAAGGATACTTTCATCTTGGCTGCAGTGGTAAAGGACTGGCAAGTTCTAGGGGTTGCAATGAAAGCCTGCTCAAATTTGTTGAGGTGGTCTTTGAGATTAGCATTTTCCGTCTCAATTCCTCCAATGGAATGACGAAGAATTTCACTAGTTACCTGGTAAAATGAGGAGATTTGGGATGGCTGCATTTCACTAAATTTAATCTCTGTGTGAGATTTGTCTTTCCTGTTTGTTACATCTCTCTTTTCAATGACCATACTTTTAGATTGGTTGTTAAAATAACACTCTGGATTACGAAGGATTCATCTACATCAAAAAAATCAATCTCAGATATTTCCACCACAGATGACCCAATTTTCTGCATGTGCTCAGTTTCAATATCAAGTTATAGTTTTCCACTTTCAATTTTGGGTTCCTCTTCCTGCCCTACATTGTTTTTTCTCTTCTTCATTAGTGGAATTTTGTGAGAACTATCAATATTTATGCGAGGAGGGTTCTTATCTCCTCCTCTGTTCGAATATTTCTGGGTTTCTTTCTTATTGGGGTGGACCGTCGAAGCGATTCTCCGTGATGTCGTGCTCTTGGGAGTGCTGGCAAAGGACTGGGTACTCTTCTCACCAGATACTTTTCCATGTTGTATGTAGAATTCAGTCGCACTTTGCAATGTCTCTACGTCGCAATCGACAAAAGCAAGATTGTTGTCGACACTATCCGTATCTTGGGTCAAGTGGCTATGGATAAAAGAGGTTTTAAAGCCAACAACTAGTGAATGTTCTTAAAAAATGTCATTAGGGTCGAACCCCTTTAGCCTTTCAGTATAAGTTAGGTTCAATTTCTTGAAATGGGTGGAAAACTCGTCAATATTGTTGATGTTTCTGCACACGAAGTCTCCGACTTTCCAGGGTAGAGGAATGAACTATTTATTTTTCTTGTCATGGAAAAAATGCAACCAGTGGTTGTATTGCCTTGTTATTTCTGCAACAAATATCTTGTCCGTGATGTGGCATGGAAGGAAGGCAGGATTTTCCTTAGAGCCAAAGAACATGAGGACACTATGATTTTCCTCTTGCTCAAGGCTGCCCTTCCTGTTCAAAAACTTGGTTTCCTGACCAAACATCCACGGAGCATCCTTGCCTAATAGTAAATCTTTGAAAACTGAGACAAATCCATTAAAAAATTCATAAAAACAATGGGAGGCCTTGTGCCTCCACAGAGCCTCGTACCAGAATGTTACTGGATCGAATCCACAATTTATTTTATTGGAAAGAGAAAGTTTTGGAAACGGGCAACAATGCAGAATTGCGAAAATCAAGTAGGATGACATATAAAATTTATTCGATTCTTTGAATCGTGACAACTAGGAATAGAGCTCAATGGAAATTAGCTTCCCCCAATCGAAAATGTATTGTTCCTTGACTGTGAAATACAAAATATAAATAATTATATGGGAAATGATTGTCGTGGATGCCTGTCCCGTTATTCTTGTAAACAACCAAGCAATTTCCCAGAATGGATTTCTAAAGGAACTTACCTGCAACCATGTGATATCTTCAGGAACTGTTGTCGGGTGTTCGAGGAAGTAGGCTAAGATGTCCAAACCGTTATGATGTTTTTCTAGAAACTTCTTGCAGTCCTCAGAACATCAATGTTGGCTCCGACAATTTTAACATCTCGCGGAAGACCTGAGGTGACAAAGAAACAGGAGAATGGTCGTGCAGTGGAATAATTGTTTGGCCTGGAATATATTTTTTGGCGCACCAAGAGACGATCTCCTTATAGTCAAAAACCTCAGGGATGCAGCCTACACGAGCGATTCCAGAGGTCCAAATCACTTCGTTCTAGGCAGAATGGGATGAATAGTAAAAGTATGCCCTGGACCACTGGAAGTTCTAGTCGTCATCTGCAAACATATTTACTGTATCTCCACAAAAATGTTGTCGACCTGTTGCCATAAGTCTACAAGAACATTTCTTTGCTCCAAGTGATGAATGAAATGAAAAGGGGGAAGGGATATATAACCCTGCGCAAATTTTGGTCCAAAGCGTGTGAATGGGAAATGTCCTCGACACTTTCATTGATTAATGACAATTTGGATGGTTGTTGCATGATGCGTTGTTAACATTAAACACTAGTAATTGAATCCATAGAAATGCGAACATGACGGATATTGCAATGAGAGATTAAGCATTGCAGATTTCTTGAGTGGCCCAACACGACGACACGTGTTCGAGATGAACAATTGGAAGGGACAAAACAATTCTCCCCACATCTTGGTTTAATGCGTAATAATGGGATATCTCCTCGAGCGATTCACCCATTAATGACAATGTTGACGGTTCCTACATGGTTAGTTGTTAGCATGAAAGGTTTCTAATTGCATAGTAAGAAAGTACGAAGGTCGCGGGCATAGGAAAAAATAGCTACAAAATAGGGTATGGTAGGAGAGGAAGTTAGGACAACCGAAAGGGTATGGTAGGACAACCTAGAGGGTAATTTGTATATGACTAGTAAGAGCATAACTAATGTATATCAGGAAGGACAGGAAGTTAGTGGGGATGCAAGGCAACAAGAAATACTTTGAAACATTTGTGAGTTGTGGTAGTGTGAAGCTTGCGAGTTTGATGAGCCCGTGCTGGAATTGTAGATCACAGAAGTTTTGAGTGAAAGATGTACACAACACAACAAGAAGCAGAGTTCGAAACCACGAACCCACATACCGTGGCCATAAAATTGGCCAAGTATGGAAAGCAACAGTGGTTGGTCGGATTCGTCGTGTGATTATATAGATGGAGATAAATATATGTCAACCCGCCAACGCTGGAACCCGCGATCATAGAAAGGAAACTAAGGAATGCGCTTGCTAGTATGAATACTATTCAGATAATTAGCATTCCATTAATAAATTAGCATTACTATAATATTCTTATGTAGTACTAAGGAATTCTTTTTTTTTTGTTTTTCTTATCAACAAACCTATGTAATAGACATTACCACTATTTTTTACAATTCAAATAGTCCGAACTCCGCTTGTCAATTTGTATATTGCAGAAATCTAGGTATTATTTGTAGACCACGAAACAACAGAGGCCCATTTTTCATCTCGCCAGCCCAAGAACCCACGATGCAAAAACTGGCTAAGTATGAATTCAGGGCTCCGTGCATGCTCTATAAAATGTCATCCCCATACTCTATAAAAGTACATATTTCCTATGTATAAAAGTAAATATCTTCTTTATAAAATTGCATCTTTGGTATGTTTAATTTATGTTGTCCATGAACCTTTAATTTCATAAATTTCAATTTCTTGTGTCCATGAACCCTTGTTTTAAGAAAAGCTATTTCAGGAATGTTATTTTTTTTCGTGCTTTTCTTGACAAACCTACTTTTCTTGACAAACCTATGTATCAGATGTTACTACTATTTTTTTGTGTTTTTTGTCTACCAGTGTATGTAAAACATATGTAAAGAATACTATTTCAGGAATTGTAAATTTTTTGGACATGATGCCCTCAAAATTCTAATAGTCTGCAAGTCTGATTGTTAGTTTCTATATCGCGGAACTATCGGTGCTTTTTGTAGCACACGAAAGAACATACGCCCAATTTTCAGCCTGACATCCCGAGAACCCGCCATCCAAAACTGGCTAAGTATGGAATGAGGGATCTGCTTTGTAAAATTACATATTCCGTATGTATAAATTATGTTGTCCAGGAACCTTTCACTTCATAAATTTCAATTTCTATTGTGTCCACGATCCCTTCTTTTAAAGAAAACTAAGTCAGGAATGCTAATTTTTTTTGTGTTTTTTGTCAACAAACCTATGTAATAGAAATTATCACTATTTTTTACAATTCAAATAGTCCGATCTCCGCTTGTCAATTTGTATATCGCGGAATACTGGGTATTCTTTGTAGGCCACAGAACGACACATGCCCAATGCTAAATTTTTTGGACACGATGCCCTTAAAATTCTAATAGTCTGGAAGTCTGATTGTCACTTTGTATATCACAGAACTATCAGTATTTTTTGTAGGGAACAAACGAACAGAAGCCCAATTTTCAGCCTGACATCTCGAGAACCCGCCATCCAAAAACTGGCTAACTATGGAATGAGGGCTCCGCTTTGTAAAATTACATATTTTGTATGTATAAATTATTCTATCCAGGAACCTTTCATTTCATAAATTTCAATTTCTATTGTGTCCACGGTCCCTTCTTTTAAAGAAAACTAAGTCAGGAATGCTATTTTTTTTTTTGTTTTTTGTCAACAAACCTATGTAACAGACATTACCACTATTTTTTACAATTCAAATAGTTCGAACTCCGCTTGTCAATTTGTATTTCACGGAACTCTGGGTATTCTTTGTAGGCCATGGAACAACAGAGGCCCATTTATCATCCCACCAGCCCAAGAACCCGCGATGTAAAAACTGGCTAAGTATGAATTCAGGGCTCCGTGCATGCTCTATAAAATGTCATCCCCATACTCTATAAAAGTACATATTTCATATGTATAAAAGTAAATATCTGTTTTATAAAATTGCATCTTTGGTATGTATAATTTATGTTGTCCAGGAACCTTTAATTTCATAAATTTCAATTTCTTGTGTCTAGAAACCCTTGTTTTAAGAAAACCTATTTCGAGAATGCTATTTTTTTTGTGGTCCTCTCCACGAACCTATGTAGCAGACGTTACTACTATTTTTTTGTGTTTTTTGTCCACGAGCATATGTAAAACATATGTAAAGAATATTATTTCAGGAATGCTAAATTTTTTGGACACCATGCCCTTAAAATTCTAATAGTCCGCAACTTCGATTATCAGTTTGTATATCGCAAAACTATCGGTGCTTTTTGTAGGGAACGAAAGAACAAAAACCGAATTTTCAGCCCAACATCCCGAGAACCCGCCATCCAAAAACTGGCTAAATATTAAATGAGGGCTCTACTTTGTAAAATTACATATTTTGTATGTATAAATTATGTTGTCTAGGAACCTTTCATTTCATAAGTTTCAATTTCTATTGTGTTCAGGAATGCTAATTTTTTTTTGTGTTTTTTGTCAACAAACCTATGTAACAAACATTACCACTATTTTTTCCAGTTTTTGCCAACATACCCATGTACTTCAACTTCCTGCCCACGTGTCTGTACTTCGTCACATTTATTCCCTTTCCCGTGGATGGGGTGCTAGTAGAGCACATGCGTCAAGCAGAGCAGCCATGAGCTATCCTCTGTGGCGCTGGCCATGTGCTGACCACATGCCACTCCCTCCCACCTGCCTCATGAGTTCAAGTTTGGCTCGCTCGAGGTAGGGCGCCATTACTCTCAATGCGCCCTGCTATGCATTCGTATCCTTTCGACGAACCAACACCCTCGTTGGGCCCTTACTCTACGCGTGCGAACATTTATGGAACCTCACCAGCTCCCCGACCTATTTCAATTTCTCCAGTGGCTCTAGATGGCTCATTTTTTCCTGGTTTTTCTTCTCAGAGCTCAGCCTCCTGCCCAACCTTTCCCTGCTCTACTTTTGTCCTCTCCTGCTCTATTCTTGACACATTTTCGCTCTCCCACTGTCCCAGAGATGCCCTGGCTTAAAGGGAATTCAAAACATGGGCCAACCTTCCAGCCAAACCAACCCCGCCTAGTCCTCCGTCCCCCACCTCCTCCCTCCCTGTTATCCTCCTCCTCTTCGGCCACCTCGTCCTCCTCCCTGGCCCACTCGACTCAAATTATCGCTTCTCTCCCACCCCTTGTTGCATCCCTTGCCAACAGAATGGAGGGGTTGGACTGCTCAGAGGCATCAATGGACTACAACCCAGGACCTTTAGGCAATTCGGCATTTGTTTCACACTCAGGCCCTTTGGCTCCTCCCAACTCTCTGGCTACCCAGTCGCTTCAAGACTAGCCTCACGATGCCTGTTTTCAGATGGATGGTCTAGAAGCTAGTCAAAATTCATGAAGACAACCCCAATCTTGAGCCAGTTCCAACACTGACCCAGTATGCGAGTGGAAAACAGGCCTTGCACTATTGCAAAGCCTGGTATTCGACCTGTGTCGAGACATGGATGACCTCCAGTTCCACCTAGAGACCCTGGATGAAAAAGCCTCTCAACTCTTGCAATTTCTCTCCATGTTACAGGGTTCTCATCACCTCCCAACAGAGGCATCCCAAGCAGCAACAGCCCAACCAGCAACAAACTTGGCACCAATGTTGGCACTAGAAACTTTGGTCCATGCAGAGGTAGACTGCGAGGAGCAGAGACTTCCATCACACCCAGAGGATGTCCAGAAGGAAGAGCACGTGCCATCACAGATGAAGGATGCCATGCAACTGGACCAGACACCAGTCAAGGAGGAGTCGCCTCCTCCTGGGGACACGACATTTCATGCCTTCTGCATGGCCGCATCGCCGCACTACAACCCATACCAATGATCTGTCTGTTGTTTTGTCATGTGCATGGCGACCTTTCATGCATTTTTCCATGGTTATTATAGTTATGTTGTCTACACTTTCCACAGTTGTAACGACCACCCTTAGGGGCCAGAATTTTGAACTCTTTTTGCGTCAGTAACAATCTAGACTTCAGTTATGAAGTGGTTCGGTTGGATGAGTTGGTTTCCCCTCAGGGAAGCTCAATATTTACATCTTGAAACCATGGAAATTCTCTGTAGTCCTTCATTTTGACAGACTTTTATACAATCTTACTTATATAAAAAAAATATTGAATAAAATTTAAATAATTGTTTATACTATCATTAATTAAAACATATTATAGCATTATATAAATTACTATAAATCTGCATACAATGTTATAATATTCTATAAATTGCTCAGTCTCATGTATATGACAGAATTTTTCGGTGCAAAATGTATATGACGGAAGTGTTTGGTGCAAAATGTATATCACGTAACATGTTGGACATGACAAGTGTGAACCTGCAACTCCGCCAACCCGCAACTCAGTAATTGTTCGATGCAAAATGTATCAAGTTTTATAGCATTGTTGAGTGAAAAATGTATATGACGAAAGTCATGGGTGCAAAATGTATTTGACAGAATAGGCTGGCCATAAAAAATGAGAAATGTAAACCCACGACTCCGCCAACCCGCCACTTCATAATTGTTGGGTTACATTGTTTATGTATTAAATATTTCATGTACTATCAAACTTAAATCCTAGGAACCTTCGTTCATGTACCAGACATTAATAATTTTTTATAAATTTCAAATAAAACTAATTCGGGAATACTAAATTCTGCATGAATACCACATGTACTGCAACTTGCAACCCACACATTTATCATTGATTCATCATGTATTCCTTGTAATGACGTCAACAAACGTCGTTTCTCCACAAACATCAATATCTAAATTAAATTAAATGCAATCAAAATTTGGTGTGACTTAAGTAATTAAGGCAACTTCAGTCGTTCCTTTATTAATGCCAAGCTTTTCGAATGCCTAGCCAGTTACGAGCAGTTAAAGCATAAATTGCAGACTACAAAAGTTCTTTGGCTGCAACATGTATATGACGGAACAAGGAACATAGTTGTTTAATACCGCAAACCCAAACGTAATTGCCTAAGCTTTGTTGAAGAGGAATTTTTTTGTATTTATTCCAATACTACTGATATTAGTATATATGGACGGATATTATCAAATAGAAGAAGCTGCAATATATCCAACATACTGAACAGGAACATTGCATCAACACTTGAGCCACCTTGTTGTAACTCATTAATTTATTCTATTTACGGAACCCGAAGAATGGAAGCAGGACGGGTCCTCCAATTTCTTTCTTTAAATACAGGGTCGACACCACATAAGTATGGCTTATGAAAAATTATGCTTAAATGTAAAATGTAAAGAAAGAATAAACCAAGCTTTATTTAGATTGAAGGAGTGGGCAACATAAAGAAAATCTTGTCATTCCTATTTAATGACACAGGGGAAGAAGGTACAATATACAATTAAAACAAATATGAGAAATTGGAAAATACTATTAAAAAATAAACCGAAATTATTCTATATTCAAATAAGATGGGTTACAAAATACAACTGGGGCTATTTGCGACAACGACTGCGATTTCACCTGCCACCAACCAATAAAAAATATGTACATTCATGAAGCTTCTTGACAATTTTCTTGATGTTCAAAATCTTTATTCATAAAAAATGAGTTGAATCTCAATTTTGGGTTTTGTACTTAATCGGTGTTGACAACTACATCTATCCCACTTTTTTGAATACCTTATCTCTTCTAGATATAACCTGCTTGCAATGGATGCTTGTTCAACATTCCATTCTTTGTTAAGTATTAATTTCCCTCTGTCGTCGAAAAGTTGGGGTTTAAGGTTCTTTCCTTGCAATGTTCTTGACCCTTTAACACCCGAGACAACTTAGAAATGTGATTCAGGCTGTTTCAAAGTGAACGGAGTCATTTTATGTCACAACAACTATGGCAAGGGAAAAAAATTCAAGTATGTAGTGACTGGTATTCTCCCTGTATTTGATCATCTATTTGGTTGAAAAGCTTGCCTGAATATTTATATGTTGAACTTCTTTGTTTTATTGCAGTAAATTGGAATAAACGTCCAACCCAGATGAAAAATGAAAATCTGTTGAGGTACATAACTTCTTCGGGCAACAGAGGTGTGGCAAGTGTATCAAATGTTGCAGATGGCATCAGAATATATCTTTCCTCATAGTGGTGGAGGTATGGCGGCCCACATAAAGGTATGGAATGTTTGGAGGTGATGCCAAATATGTGGAATTTGCAACTACATCCAGAGGAAAATGAAAAAACTTTGGCAAAGAACATGGCTTTCTGTCAAGTCGGTTACCAGACCCACATGTAGCTCATCAAACTTTGAAATAGAAACTTTTGTAGTGATAATATGGCGTTTTATCCACCCATACAGTTTATGTTACCCGCCTCTGGTTACATTCGCAAATGGAGTAATATTTCATGTCATTTACGAACATGATACGCCATTTTGAAAGCCACTATAAATGCGTCTTGCTCGAGGAAGACAAATTCTTCTAGGATCTGCACAATTCGATACACTTGCCAAATCTGTGTTGTTGGAAGATGCTATATACTTAAGAAAAAAACTATTTTTCACGTGACCTCAAAATCCATTAACAAAACAAAGAATCTCAACAAACAAATCTCCAGGTAGCCTTTTCAACCAACCAAAGCATTGAATACAGGGAGAACACCAACTAGAACATACTTGTTCTTTTTTTTTCCTCCTCTCTGAGTTTCTCTTGTATAACAAAGTTTTTTTTTACTCAAAGATCACGTCACATAATACCAGTCTCTCTTCTCTCATTTGCCCCTCAATCACATCTCTAAGTTGTCTTACATGTCCATGACCAGGGACATTACAACGAAGGCACGCTAAAGTGCAACTCTTTGATGATAGAGAGAAATGGCAATAAGTATTTAAAAGAAAGGGTGGATGATCTTCCTTAGATTTTTTGTTCATTCGTTTTAATGACAGATGTTCTTGATATTTTCAGTTATTAATGCCAATCTTTTCGAATATGTACGCTAAATAGTGACTAGCAACACGTATTAAAATTCCCATATCCGAGAAGATTCTTTAAGTTGTCTTACATGTCCATGACCAGGAACATTAGAACGAAGGCACCCTAAAGCGCAACTCTTTGATGATAGAGAGAAATGGCAATAAGTATTTAAAAGCAACACTGGATGATCTTCCGTAGATTTTGTGTTCATTTGTTTTAAAGAGAGATGTTCTTGATATTTTTCTCTTATTAATGTCAATCTTTTCGAATATGTACGATGAATAGTGACTAGCACAACACAAGAAAAAATAAAATAAAATATTTTCGAAATTCAAAATGCAGGCAAAAATAAATTACCATATCCCATAATATTCGCCTATCTATTCATTTTAATGGGAGATGTCCTCGAGCTTCCCAGTTATTAAAGCCCTTCTTTTCCAACCTGTCTGGTCAGTTCTCACTTTTGAAAGCATATTTAATGTGTATTGGGAAGTGTGTTAAGGTCCTAAGCCGCACATAGGTAGATCAATGTATTCGGATGTAATAAAGGTCAATATTAATAAGACGTTTCAATAAAATAGAATAAGGCGGATGTAAGAAGACCTAATAGAAGCTTCCACTTCTAGAAGGATCTTCCTCTAGATGCTTCTCTTAATAGACATATTTAGTATAAATAAGGGTCGAGGGTATGAAAACCCTAGCTTGGAGATTATTGTAACAAAGCACTGCTCGACTGGAGGTTTCCCCCTCGAAGAGGCCTATGAGCATTGCTATATGAATCAAAGTGTTGTTCTGTTGTTATTTCGTATATCATTTACGTGTATTGTGAAGATTATGATGGATATTTTACTGTTATTCTGTCATTTCTAGCATTTCATTTCTGTTCTGCATATTTTATTTATCTAGTATCTTGCAAGTGGTATCAGAGCACTTTCCTTGGCAGAAATTGTGGGTATTTTTTTTCAGGGTAGAGACGTATTCCGACGTCTTTAAGCCACAGAGATCTTTCGTTACGCGCATAAACCCACGGTTGAGGGATTCATACATGCAGGAAATACAAGTGGTTCTTAAGCGCACATCTGTTGGCCACCCTTGTAACCCTTGTTGGTACCCCTTCGAGTGGTAGCGCATCAGACAACACCTATGTACGGATTGGCCTAGATTTCCTGAAGCCCTCTGTAGATAAACCTATAAGCCACCAGACTGCTATAGTGTCACCAAGAACAGCACTCAGGAAGATACTCTCTAGTACCTGGGTAGTCGGGTAGTACGGCTAAGGGTACGGTCTATCCTCCTTAGTCAGTACCCTGAGATATTGGGCCGAGTACTACTGTTGGACCCCGCACATATATCAGAGAGATATAGCACAGGGCACACCCTTGTTTGTAGAACCCTTGAATACATAACCCTTGGGGAACATAAACAACAACATAAACAAATTAAACCGGCGAGATCTATTAACC
>JASDQU010295589.1:4124-18291 GCA_032191745.1 Picea mariana | reverse complement strand
CAATTCTGTGGGACTTCCATTGGCTGTTCTTGTGAGGTATCCAAATTTGTTTTCATATTGTTCTTGTGATTTATATACCTGTGAACCTCTTAAGGGAAAAGTTCACTCCTTTGATTCTTTATCGCTTTGAGTTTCTGTCCAATTCTGGATAATTTTGCCACCTACTTCAATGTCAAATCACTCTGAATATTCCCTATGCACTCCATCCATATGTTATCCAACCTTTCACAATGTAACAAATTCAATATTCTTTGTATTTAAAACAATGGAAAGTGCCAAAGACTTCCTCTAATTGAAACTTGAGAGCATCCGAATAGATCTTGCTCTTCCAAACACCCAGACTTACGAAAACCTTCAGGGATTTTTACCAAATGCTTTCATTACAACAGGTTCAACTTTAACTGTTGAGTTTGCCAAATATTTCAGGTAACCTTGACAAGTTCTTGCATCCAGACATGTTCAAACTTTCAAATCTCTCATTGCTATCAAGGAATCAAAACAATTAGGCAGTTTCTCTTAACTTTAACACCTCCGGAAAAGGAAGTTTGACAAAACAAAGTTGGGCAACCTTGACAAGTTTTTTCCTCTCAATGCTTAAGGAGAATGAAAGTTGTTTGAAAGTTGACATTTCAAGATAAGTAAGTTATCCAAAATCTGAATCGTTAATGATGAGTAAGATTTGGCATTCCCTTTTCCAGGAAATTGTTGATGTTACAGTAGTTGAGGTATTAACCTCCATGCATAACCTTTGTCTAGAATAGAATATTCCAAAAGCAAGAGAAGCCCGAAATAGATGTGTAAAAACCCTAGAAGACAAGTCGGCCTAGCAAAATAAATAATATTAAAATATAATTACTAGAAAGTCAGGTCGGCCCAACCAGAAAAGTCACTGGACAGATTAATATAGCTCATTTATACACCCAGTCTGAGCGCAAGTCTTTTGGAGAGCTGCAGTTCTAGCTGCAAGGAGGAATAAGGGCATATGGTCATCTTTGGGTCTTGGTCTCTCTCTAGCACTATCAAGTGATATTTTTGGTGATTCTCTTGGTGATATTCTTGGTGGTATTCTTCGTGGTGTACTAGCTAAAGTATGGCGCAAGTGTGAGAGAGAGTAGTGCAGTTGCAACTGCTGAAGTTGTGTATGGTACTTGTTCTGTGGATATAGAGACTCTCTTTCTTGTGCGCTACCCTTGGAGAAGGAGCGCTCTACTTGTCTTTAGTTGTTGTTGCAGTTAGCAGCTAGGGTTTACTATTGGTTATAGTGCTGCTTCCAGAATCATTCTATCTAGCAAAGGTTATGGTGCTCGGGGGTGGCCTTGTTGCCTATGGTTGGGTGACAATATAATGATATTGTCTATGGTGAAAATGAACACACCTATTATTTTAACAGGTTATGGGCCCACACCACCTTCAGGACAGTATAACCACTGAAAGGTAGCATGGAAGTTCTTTGTTAAGCTTGATGTGGCACCAGTTGCATCTGTAGCTAGGGTTTTAGATTTTGCAGCTACAACAAACCCTAACCTAACCTTCTGCACACTTCAAGTGAGAAGTTTGGCATAATTCCTGGACATTCTAGTGCACCTTAGCCTAATGCATCTATTGGTACTCTTAGTAAGCAAAAACGTCAAGTTTGAGTTTTTGGTCAAAGTCAAAGGTTGACTAGTCAAAGACAAAGTCAAAGGTTGTTTGGTCAAATTCAAAGGTTGACAAGTCAAAGTCAAAGGTTGACTTTTGATCAAAATTGATTTTGTGTTCAAATTTGAAATTTCAAGTTTTCTAGCTTGTTCTAATCATTAAACCTTTTTTATTCAATTTCTAACCTCTTCTTGTCAAGATGGTGTCTAGTTTCAAATTAGAAGACAAGCTAAACGATGCTACAAATTTCAAAGGTATGCACTTGTATATGCTTTTCATGTTATATCATCTAGCAAAGCATGAGTGTGTTTTGCAGGGAATGTACAAGAGACCTTGTCCAAGAAATGATCTTGGATTCAATGCATTCAGAGGAACAAGCAGTTGAGGCTCCAGGTTCCAGGTTTGATTGATCAAATTGTTAAGTTTCAATTTTCATATATCAAGGTTGATAGTTTCTACAATACAAGTATAGTTGTGACAACAATCTTTGAAAAGTTTTATTACTGCTAGGTATACTTGGTTGCATGTAAGTACTATTGATATAGATGCCCATTGCACTTGTTTGTAAAATGAACTAACTTCTCCTCTAGGAGACATTTATTGTTCTTAGGCAGGTCACCTTGGTAATTCTATAATCCTTGTTACCATATATGTGTTCATATGAAAATTTTATTGGAAATACTTTTGATCTTGTTGTTCTTTTTCCATGCAAGTCACAGGCGATAGCTTTGAGAAGGAGCTACAATGATAGTTTCAAAAATGGAGCAGATGATTCCAACAAGTGGTGAGGCAAGTGATCTCACCAAGTGCCAATTCTAAAGGAAGCGTGGAAATCAAAATAAGTTTTGGACATCGTTCACTCAGATGTGTGAGGACCAATGTCAACCTCTTCACTAAGCGGGAGAGTACACCTGAGATGATTTCAAGACATTCTACAGAGAGGTCGGGATTAGGAGGGAGCTCACTACTCTCTACAATCCTTAATAGAATGGTGTAGCGGAAAGAAAGAACCGATCCATTGAAGAATCTATCAAGGAGGTAATGAATGACCAAAATCTATCCATGTTTCTATGGAGAGAAGCAACTATGACAATTGTATATGTTCAGAATAGAAGTCCTTATCATATATTGAAGAACATGACTCTAGAAGAAGATTTCTCTGGAAAGAATCCAAGTGTTGAACACTTGAGGATCTTTAAATGTTAGCCAAGAAGAAAGAATGAAAGGAAGCTATGATGGAAGAATATCAATCCATCATGAAAAATGATGTACGGGAAATCATACCTAGACTTGAAGAAAAGTTTGTAAATGAGTTTACAAGATAAAACATGCAATGGATGGAAGTATCGATAAATACAATGCAAGATTCGTGGCTAGAGGGTTCTCCCAGCAGGAGGGAGAAGATTATGATGAGACGTTTTCTCTAGTTTCCAGATATACCTCTATCATATCTCTTGCACCATCCATGGGTTGGAGTTTACATCAGTAGGATATAAAGACCGTTTTTTTCTCAATGGAGTAATTGAGGAAGAAGTATACATAGAGCAACCTCAAGGTTTTGGGATACACCAAGAGAAACCCATGTATGAAGAAGGCCTTGTATGAACTCAAGCAAGCTTTAAGAGCTTGGTGCAGAGCCTCTCATTATTTAATGTAAGAAGGAGTTAGCCTCTGAATTCGATATGAAGGATCTTGGTCTCATGCATTATTATTTGGGACTAGAAGTATAACATAAGCGTGGTGAAATCTTCTTGTTGCAACGAAAGTATGTTGTAAAGATTCTTCAGAAGTTTGGGATGATGGATTGCAAATCCATGGAAATTCCAATGGTGATAGATATGAGGAAGTTGAGAGACTTTGATTACGATCCAATAGACTTGTCCATGTACCGACAATTGATTGCCTCATTGATGTATTTGGTGAATACCCGACCAGACATTTGCTTTGTTGTGAACACATTGATCCAATTCCGGGTGGAACCTAGACAATAGCATTGGATAGTTGCAAAGCATATCTTGAGATATCTTCGTGGGACGATAACTTATGGTTTGAGATATGTCTCAAACAATTATGTACAACTGCATGGATTTATTTATTCGGATTGGGCAGGGAGTGCAGATGACATAAATAGTACTTCTGGTATGTGTTTCAGTATGGGATCTGCTATGATATCATGAGCTAGTAGAAAACATAAGTCTGTTGCACTTAGCACTACAGAAGAAAAGTATATTGCAGCTTGTGATGCTTGTACGAAAGCAGTGTGGCTCCATAACTTGGTTTCTAGACTGTTTGATCAGGTGCTAGATTCAACCGTGATATATTGTGATAACTAGAGCTATGTGAAGCTCTCAGAGAACCCGATGTTCCATGACAGGTCCAAGCACATTGAGATCAAGTACTATTTTCTCTGTGATAAAGTCTAGAGGGGAGAAGTGGTTCTCTAGTATATCTCCACTGATGAGCAAACTGAAAATAGTTTGATGAAGCCTTTTTCCAAGATAAAGTTTGCATACTTTAGGGAAAAGCTAGGGCTCGTGGAGAATGCTCCCTTGGTTGAAAGGGAGGAGATGACTTCCTTGGTTGGGAGGGAGCACTAATAAGTGGAATCATGGACTATCAGTGAGCTACAGATCTGTATCATGCTAGTACAACTTAGAGATGGTCATAAAACTTAGAGAAGATGCTTGCATCATGCTAGTACAACTTAGAAATGATGCATATGGTTGGAGTTGTGGATGATACAGTGGCCCGAGGAGCATCGTGTTAGTACAACTTAGAGGTGGACATACAACTTAGATATGATGTATTGACCTCATGCTAGTTATGTTAATGCTAGTACAACTTAGAGATGATGTTGGTGAGCCACATCATTCTAGATATGGACATGCACGTACAACTTAGATGTGACATACAACTTAGATATGATGTATTGACATCATGCTAGATATGTCATGCTAGTGCGACTTAGAGATGATGTAGGGGGCTCGTTTCATGCTAGATATGATCATGCAAGTACAACTTAGATATGGCATACAACTTAGATATGATGCATTGACATCATGCTAGTATGGCTTAGAGATGATCATACAACTTAGATATGACACAGTGAGGCACTGATCTACATCATGCGAGTACAACTTAGATATGGAATACAACATAGATATGATGCATTGACATCATGCTAGATATGCCATGCTAGTACGACTTAGAGATGATGTAGATGATACTCCAGATCATGCCAGTACAACTTAGATATGATGCATTCACATCATGCTAGTACGACTTAGAGGTGATGAAGCTGATGACATTGTTGATGCAAGATGACATCAAATTATATGTTTTGATTGTTGCAGAGACGGTATGTCTCTGGAAAGTAGTTGCATGCTATTGTGGTGGATGTGCTCCACTAGTAGTGACTGTATGTCACTGGTTAGTAGTTGTGTGCTACTAGGAGTGGTTGTGTACCACTGGATAGTAGTTGTCTACTACTATGGATTGACATTGTTGTGATCTATTGGATGGCATTGTAGTAACTGTGTACTAATATTGAATTGGCATGGAGATTACCAATAGTGTTGAAGGTGTTTCCTAGGCTGGTGTGCCAACCGATAGTGTTGGAGATGATTGCCAACTAGATGAATAGTGATATAATGCAGAGGCATTGATCTACATCATGCGAATACGACTTAGAGATGGTGCATTGACACCATGCTATTACGACTTCGAGATGATGTAGATGGTACTTCACATCATGCTAGTACAACTTAGATATGATCATACAACTTAGAGAATATGCAATGGAGAGGATAGTTCTCGGAGCCATTTAGGACATTCAACATCTGTTGGGACAATCATTCTTCTAGGACGTATGTCCAGATTAGAAGAGTGATCCTTGTATCACTCTGTTGAGTGAGTGACTTATTCAACATCATGCCTGATTACTTAGATGGAGTATGGCCTCGAGAGATGATTCTATTAGATGATACTAATAGTGGTGATGTTGCTCATGAGTTTATCTATGTGATCATGAGATAGCTTGTGTGGCTATGATGATGCTACCAGCAGAATGGCATGTTTGTGCTCAAGACCATTACCATTAATACCTCCCTAGCTAGGAGGGATTTTTGATGTTACAGTAGGTGCGAGAGGTATTAACCTCCATGTATAACCTTTGGCTAGAATAGAATATTCCAGAAGCAAGAGAAGCCCTAAACAGGTGTGTAAAAACCCTAGAAGACAAGTCGACCTAGTAGAATAAATAATATTAAAATATAATTACTAGAAATTCAGGTCAACCTAGCCAAAAAAGTCACTGGGAAGATTAATATAGATAGAGGATGTTTTAACTCATTTGTACACCCAGTCTGAGCGCAAGTCTTATGGAGAGCTATAGTTGTAGTTGCAGCTGCAACTGCAAGGAGGAATAAGGGCATATGGTCATCTCTTGGTCTTGGTCTCTCTCTAGCGCTATCAAGTGATATTCTTGGTGATTCTCTTGGTGATATTCTTGGTGATACTCTTTGTGGTATTGTTGGTGGTGTACTAGCTAAAGTATGGCGCAAGTGTGAGAGAGAGAGTAGTGCAGCTACAACTGCTGCAGTTGTGTATGGTACTTGTTCTGTGGATATGGAGACTCTCTCTCTTGTGCGCTACCCTTGGAGAAGGAGCGCTCTACTTGTCCTGAGTTGTTGTTGTAGTTAGCAACCAGGGTTTATATGATGGTTATAGTGCTGCTTCCGGAATCATTATATATAGCAAAGGTTATGATGCTCAGAGGTGTCCTTGTGCCTATGGTTGGGTGACAATATAGTGATATTGTCTATGGTGAAAAAGAGCACACCTATTATTTTAACAAAAATGAGTGTGTCCAACTGAATTTTAAGGGACAATAAATGTACGTGTTTCTTAGCTTATAATGGAATTTGCAACTGCTTAAGTGCACTTGAAAATATTTTATTTTATTTTCCAGAGAATAACTTTGGAGATGGAGCACCTAACTCTTGTAGTTACCATACTTAGGAAAGAGAGTCCATTTTTAAAGTTAAAATCATGCCAACAACTAGAAGATTGATTTTCATCTTAAGCAATCTTTATAGAAAAAGTAAAATCTTTTTTTTTCCTATCTATGATCTCTTCATAAAAAATATTTTAATCTCTAGTTAAAATTCTCCATCATTGTATATATCAAACTATATATTATAACTCTATATGTGCATTTTAAGGTATATTTCCATTTTAAGGCAAGGCCAAGAAACTAGCATATTTTTTGGTTTTGTAGAAAATATCACGACTCTCCTTGGGAATAGATTGATTACCTTTACAAGTAGTATGCTCACACTTAGCTCACTCGGAAGATTTCTTTGTTAAGAGATCAAAGGCTCTGTGTTTGATTTCAATATTAGTATAAATGCATTTAAAATTGACATTTTATTTTATTTTATTTTACATTTGGTAAAACAAAAATCAAATTATGTTTAAAATTGAGGTGTTGAACCTTGCATTTCAATGGATTGACAAGATCTCCATTATGGTCAATTTTTCATTGCATATTCGAACATAAATAGAGTTACGTGTCTTAGATTTTGAGAATTTATGTAGTAATAGTGCAAGGCTCCTTAGATGACGAGTTGCGTCCCATTGGAGCACTCAGGGTTGTGGTTTCCATTGTTGTCACAAGTGTCCAAACAAGGGTGGAGGCATCCCAAGAGTTGCCAATGGGATGTCAAATAGGGGTCAAGGAGGGATGCCTGACAAAGTTGGCCATATGGTGAATAAAATGAGGTACCCTACCCTACCCTCCACTAGACCACAAGGTGCCATGTATTTTCCTCGTCATTTCTAAAGGACCTAGGGTGCATGAAGTTAAAACTTGTGATAGTTGAGCATTGTTAGTGATTGATGATGTACCTCCACTATTTGCCTTCCTTGAGCCAAAGGATGTTGACCTTGAATCTATTGAAATATGAAAAAAGATGGTAAAATAAATCATTTATCTTAAAAAATAAAACTTTATTAATAAACGAATAGTCCTAAATGCCATAAAACCTATCCATAACAAAAATATCATATGTATTTAGGCATTTGTCAAAATCAGAACCCGTGTTAGTATTGTTTACTTTAAGATTCTACTTAATCATCTTTAAAATCTCAAGATATCTTAAGAATAAGGGAAAATGCACAAATTCCTAGAACATGTAGCTTGTGAATACACTATTTCATGGCAACAATGATGAAGAGTTTCACGATTGCTCTTGAAAATACTAATGGATTTCAAACTGACTAATATCTATGTTTGGAAAAAGATTGTAATCTTGTTCTTGTATTATTTTTTATCCATTCTCACAATATTAATCTCTATCACTATGCTTTTCTTACAATAACCCCATTCCTCTAGTGTGTCAAATCAAAAGACTGAAATTGTCTACCCAAAACGTTAACATTCTTGTTGATTTAAGCCATTATACTTCCATGAATTACACAGGTGAGCTAGATTCGTATCCATCATTCAATTATAAAGGAAAATGAAATTGAATTTGTCTTCCATCCATCCATGATAGGAAATCACAATTGCCTTCTCATATTCAAACTTCATGGAAAACCAAGATATTCTTTCTTGGCCACAATAGCCATGTTGTTGCATCCATTACAAAGATCGGGGATGAGAATTGCATTTTTAGTTGACATGTATGCAAAGAAGATAATGCATAGATGGTAGTCAGATATGACGATAGAAAGGTATCGAGATGGATGACCATCATTTCACTACGACTCAACTTATTTCAAGTGGATTATTTCAATTCTAAGAAACATGCCTATGCTTAACTCATTACAATGTGTTCACCAAGTAAATATTATTGTTATGTTCTCTTATTGCAAAATCGAGCATTTGTTCACATCTCCCCTCACTAAATAAAATATATAAAACATTGAAGAGTGAAAGAATCATGTTTAATGATTCCCAATATTAGATTTGTCTACTAGAATAAATGAATGATATAAAAAATGAGACAATAGTCTATATATATATAATTTTGAATTATAAATTTTGCACTAGTTGTATTAATGTGTTAAATTTTAAAACCAATGTAGCATGGGTAATTAGTGGATAATATGGGAAGTTGTATTCTAAACGTTCTACGCAATGACTATTTTTCGGTGATATTTTCTGGGGACATTTGCTCGAAATCCAATGAGCATGATGAATTCGTTTCTGCATTCATAAATAGATTTTAAACAACAAAAAAATAGTGATTTTGTGCAAATTTATATCGTTGGATTCCGAAGAAAAAAAGTCATTTCGTCGAACAGTTAGACAACACCATATGGGAATGAGGATGTCAGTCACCTCTATTTCTTGGTGCAACTTTGTGTAGATGTCGTCATACTATTGAGTTGCTTGTGTCAAGGGAAGTACATAACCTTGAGTTGGGCATGTTGTGTCATAAGAACTAGATGGGTGAACAAGATTGAGAACATCCCATGTTGGGTATATGTAATACACAAATGGGAGATGGGAATTTTACAAGTATTATTCTTGAGGGTGGGCTAGTAGAGGCAAGTAGGTTTCACTTCACTAGTGTGTTGATGATGTTATGGTGGTCATGATGGGTCATAGACATCATCAACATAATTGATTTCTATATCATGTGTTCTTTGTGGCCCTCTTGAATTTTGCGTGTGAAGAACATGATGATAGAGTTCCCATCAATTTGGAACTCTAATCAAATTTTTGATGTTTTGAGTTGATTTTGAATTACGAAAAACCCTTAGGGCCATTGTTCAAGCATGCACAAAACTTAGATCAAGGTGAAATTATGCTCATGCCTAAACTTCCATCTAAATTCTTATCGAATTTGTGACCAAAAAAGGGTCCATTTGCTACAAGTTTAACTTACTCCAAGTTGAATACTTCTTCAATGGCAGTAGTGCAGGAATGTTGCAATAGTAGACCCCTTGTCAAAGCCATTATTGCAAAGATGGATTTAGAGCAGAGCAATGTGACCATTTATATGACAAGGAAAATTGCTTGGCAGTGTTTCAACAAAAGTGCCATGCATATTAATAACGTTGGCTTTAGAGGTATTCATACCACATTATGATCTACTATAGGGTTTGAATATGGGATGCGCTATCTACCATAGTAGGATAGACTAATTTTTCATTTCTTATTGCACTGAGAGTAGCGAGGTGTTCTACAACCCAATATGAGGAAGTTTTTTCTCGTAACATTACGTGACAAAAAAACTTAAATAAAAAATAAATAATATGTATGTGACAACATTTAAAAATTAAACCAATGTAGATCCATCTTAAACTCGAAGCTATCAAGTACTGATAGTGATCAAATTTCTTAAGGTGTAAAGAATTAACACATGACATGGAATTAAATGACAAAAAAAATTACACCTTAAGAAACTTAACCCCTCTTAGTGTTTGATAAATTCATGTTTAAGATGAATTTGTGTTGGTATATTGAAATAATTGTAAACACACATTTTGCATCAATTACATATATAGAAAGAAGAACAATGATTACTTATGAAACGTATGAAAATAAACTCGATACACTATTTAAGTAAATGTAAGCCATGAATTACTAGGGTGTTTCACTATGTAAAATCATAGTACTATACTATGAGAAACACCCATAATTGGATGACAAAGAACTATAACATTAGAGAAAAAAATATACTACCCACTCTACATGTTGGGTAGTCACTTTACCATCGACTTCTACACCCCCTATCCCTCTATGATGAGTTTGCTAAAATCATTGTAAAAATACCCATGTGGTAGTGAAGGTTCAAAGCCATTATTAAGAAAAATGGAACCAAAAAAGAAAAAGAAACATAAGTTTTAATATGTGAAGGTTTTTTTTTTTTTTTTTTTACCAAAATAAACATTTCTTTGAACTCTACAAAATCCAAAATCTTTCCTTAACCATTTCCCTGCTAAAGATTTATCTGTTATAGAATGACATCTCATTGTTTATGGGATTTTTGTTTGCACAAATGTTGCAAGTTTTTTTTTTTCAATAAGCACTTTCCATTCTCGGTAACACATTCATAACCCGAGTAATGCAAATAGAAAGAAACACAAAGAATTAAAGTATCAAATATAATACCGGAGAAAATTTTCTCATATTGTTTGTGTTAGAGAGATGGTAAGAACTAGTGCACATTGCATATAAGAGTTTTATGGCAAATTGACGGTTTTTATAAAAATAAAATATATTATAAGGGTGGTGTTATGTGTGAGTATAATATTGTAGGTTGACAACTATTTTTAGAGGGAGAATAGCGTGTAAGTTTGGGCATGTATGCCTATATTAACAGGGTTTATGATGTTCTTAGAAATGGGCTAGATAAGGTGCTTTTATGTAGGTAGTGGTTTGTGGAAATTCTGATTAATAATATGTGTAAAGGAATTTCATGAATGAAGTTTTATTTTTCATTGTTTTGAAAATCTATTTCACTGTAATGGAATTCCCATTTTATTATTGTATAGGTTTTTTTGTTTCTTGTCTATTGATTGAATGAGAAGATTATTCATTACATACCTATTTTTTTAGGTTTATTGTGCACAATTACGCCATAAAATGAACAATCACTTTGGCATGTGTAAAGTTGTAAACTACAAAGATGTGCAACATCCATTACTATGGTGCGGTGTCATGTGTGATACAAAAGGATCTGACAATACTATGAATCCAAAGAATTTTAGCTTTTTGTTCATTTAAAGATTTCAACTTTGTATGTATTGTGAATTATATAAGATGGTGTTTATGCATTCAAGGCAATTTTGGTTAATAGGTTTGCCAAAGGACACCCTCATTGCATTAGACACTATGCTCATTTTTGTAATTTTGATTCTCTGGGAGTTAGGAGGTGGTATAGAGTATGAGATTTTGGTTAAGAAGGTGTGATGGTGATGTATGTTAATGTATGAACCCACTAATTCTACCACCGCTAGAGATTGCTTTGAAACAATTAGGAATTACATGAGAAATTTGGGTACCAAGAGTCTCTTTCCACAAGGATTCTTATGTTTGGGAGGTGAGATGTCAAGTAGGTGGATTGCTTGCATCGACAAAATCTCTTGGAATACATCTCACATGCATAGATGGTTTTATGATTATTGGCATCTCATTCAATGTCGTAAAACATGTAGATTCCCATATCATACATGTGTTATAGTGCGTCACACATAAGACTATTCATGTACATACCAAGGAATTCCAAGACAAACAACTATCTTGCTAACTAAGGAGCCTTTAAGGAGGGAATTTTCCTTTGATCGTTGGGCCTTTGATAATCATAAGGCATCTACTAAACTTTGGGGGATATACTACCTATTGGGAACTTTACAATTTGACAACCAATAAGGATATGAGATGATTTAGTTATTCTAGGCACTATGATGCAAGAGCAACCTTGGGCTAGGGTAATCCGCATCACCCAAAAGTATTTCCATTCTGCAAATAGGAAATAAGTCGAATAAGGACTGTGTTAGTGGTCCATTTTATTTATTCAATTTGTTGTAAATTCGAATTGTTGATTACCCCTGCAACTACTCTTGCTATGCTAAAACATGTGTTGAAACTCATGCTAAAACTGCCATGTATAGAGAAATTTTATAAGTGTCATGTTGAAACATGTGTTGAAACACACACGCATAATGAAACTTTACAAGTGTCACGATATTTCTTTATTTGCAACATTGCAGTCGTACGTATTTGATTTTTCCATGCTGGTATGCAATCATGATGAGCCGCAGAGAACTTGCGGCTAAAGGAAAAAACGTGGCCCGAGACCAAAAGGAAGTTGAAGCAATCCGAAATACAAAGAGATGGTTTGAGTAACATCTCATTCTTGGAGAGAAGGAAAATCGTTTCAGAGCTGAGGAGGAGTTTTAAAAAGAAATGGAGTGCGATTTTGAAGGAGTTGGTGAACCAAGAAGCAAAGAAATCGTAGAAGGCGGACTGGAGAGAAAGATTCTAGATTGGGTGAGCACACAGGAAGGCGAAACAGAATCACAGCCCGTACACACAGACCATTACCCTCTTAATGATTTTGTAGTGGTTTTCAGCCATGCAAACAACAATTCATGGCAGTATTTTTAGCTCAGGCTCGATGAAATATAGAAATATGTTCTTTGCATTGAATTAATAAATGGATGATATTAAAATTCATGGGTTTTCGAGTGTTTTAGTTTCCAGTGGATTCCTAATTATTTGGAAAAAGTATTTATGTTTTGTTTTTCCATTGTACATTCTGTAGCAGAGTGTGTGTTGTAATTGTGTGTGTGTTGCAGCCAAGTTACCTCTGCATTATGTGGTATCAAAGCTCGATTCTGCTCTGGTATTAACATCTAATCTGATTCTGTGAGATAGGGTACAAAGTACATGTTCGTGGTGGTTGCTCAGCAAGAGTGATGGAAGTCAAGTTGGGTTACAGAACGGTGTGAGGTATATGGGTGTTGGTGAGACACCTACAACTTGGAGGAATGTTGCTATGAAGGAGAGGAGCAGGAAGGGGAGGTACAGGAAATCGAGAACTGGGAAATTTGAGAAGAAGAATAGAGGAATTGGAAAATTGTAGGAATGGAGATGATGAAGTATACTTAAAGCCAGAAGAAGAAATCGCAGATGAACGAGACGGTGATGAAAGAGACCCAACAACTAGATTGATTTCATATTTGAGTAACAGGGGTAGTGCAAAGGTTGAGGTTTCTTGTTATGATGGTATTTTAAGAGATGATGTTCTCATTGACTGGATTGGAGAACTCGAAAGATACTTCGAGTATGAAAATGTTCAGTTTACAAATCGGGTAAGATTTGTTGTTACAAAACTGAAAGGCCATGCAACACTATGGTGGGATATGTTGTAGAAGGATAGAGTGAATAATCAGCTGTAGAAAATCAGAACTTGGAAGAAGATGGTTACCAAGGTTAAAGAGAAATTTTTTATTGTCGATTACCAACATAATTTGTTCCGACAAGTCCAGAACCTTAGACAAAGGGAGACATTTTCTCGTGAATACACTGTAGAGTTCTTTAGGCTGTCACTCAGAGCAGGCCTCAAGGAACCAGAATTCCAACGATTTGCAAGGTATGTAAATAGGCTAAAGTATTTAATTTAGGATGAAATGAGCACACACTATTTCTGCACTGTTGATGAAGCTTATCAAGTTGCTCTGAAGGTAGAAGAAAATATTGAGAGGAAAAATCAGCCTAGAGGTAGAGGAAGAGGTTTTAAAGGACGAGGTAAAGAAGGGTTTGGTAAAGGCAGGGAAAAGGAAAAAGAATCTGCCAGTGGTCAAGGTGGCAGAGGTGGAAATGGAGCTGGTAGAGGCATATGATTCAGAAGAGGAAAGGGCAGATATGTAATCACTTGACACTATGGTGTAGAGAGACACAAGAAGTCTGAATGTCCAGAAAGGAAAACTTCAGGGAGAAGAGGTGAAGCATGGGCACAAGTCACACAGGCTGACGAAGCTTCAGTAGTTGGAGAAAATGTGATCTTCAACA
>JASDQU010295588.1:0-14167 GCA_032191745.1 Picea mariana | reverse complement strand
GAAATCGTGTATTACTGTATCTCTGTGTTTATGGTTGCATCTCTGATATATTTATGTTATATTACTGGATATACACGATATCTCTGTGCATTTCTTTATTATATCTCCGCTCTCATTTCGTGCCGAAAATAATCCGGATCATTCATGTTGGGGGAAGGATCAATTTTAGGAAGAGTTCAGTCTTGGGGAGTATCCCCAAGGAAATTTCAGTTAGGAGGAGTAACCCTAGATGGAAAGATACATTTTCCATTGATGACAAAGGGGGAGATATTTATCAGATACAAAGGTAAATGCTTGGATGAAGAGCACAAAGGCATGGTTCTAGGGGGAATGATGGTCATGGGGGGAGCATGAGTGATATGAATTCAGTATTGTATCATAATGTTTCCATCAATTCTTAGGTTGGTTTTCATATTTTTTAATATTTAGGTTGGTTTTCATTGATGTCAACCCTTGAAGAAAGTCTGGTAGCGAATTCAAGTAGCACAAAGTTTTGGGTAATGGACCCAAGTTTGTTTGATATATAATGGTATGAGTTTTAATATATTTGAAGCTAAGAATATCCTGGATGGATAGTACATATCATGTCATTTCTGGTGGTATGTGGAACGCCGCATAACTCCTCATGGTTAGAGATTTATGGCCATGTAGAGTTGGAGAACCCTCATAAGTCATCTAGAAGCCCCAAAAGGTCAAAGTAGTCAAAGTGGTTGAAAATAAGAAATTATTTAAATAATAAAGTGAAGTGATGAGTTTACTATAATCCAGAGTGGATACAAAATAAATTATTTAAATAATAAAGTTAATGGAGAAATTACTAAGTGGACAAGTGGTTAGAAGTGGGTTAGCCCTAAAATAAGGAAAATGGTTTAAGCGATTTTAGAAGGTAAATAATAAAGTGAAGTGATGAATGTACTATAAGTCAAAGTGGATATAAAATAAATTATTTAAATAATAACATTAATGGATAAATTACTAAGAGGAAAAGTGGTTAGAAGTGGGTTAACCCTAAAATAAGGAAAGTGGGTTAAGATGGTTAAAAGGTAACCCCTTTAGGAAGCTACATGACAGTATAAATAAGAGGCAATGCTCTCTCTTTTTAATCACACATGAGCATATTCAATATCTACAAATGAATGAGGTAACCAAAGGATATCTAGGCCAAATTTCTAAGGGAAGGTGAAGAAAAGAAGGCTGAAATTCAAGGGAAGATAAATTCTTTTGATGATCCTTTCTAAGGTATGTTATTTACAGGTCATCTCACCATTTTCGAAATAACTTTTTTAATAGAATGTTTCAAACCATGAAATTGGGATGATGTTGAGGAAATATATCCAAGTAGATGTGATAAAAAATTCATCTTGTGGGTCATTGTATTTGTGGAGTTACACTTTGTGGAAAATAGGGTTTGTGGCTAGTCCTGAAACTAGTCTAAAACAAGGATTTCAAGGAAAAATGTCACAGCTTATTCATAAAAGATCCAAATTCAGTACGACCAAATGTATTGGTTAGAGTACATCATTTAGTATTTTGTGTACCATTTTTAGATCCATAATAGGCCATAATTCAAAAAAGTATGCCATTTTTTCTATAACTCATTTTCTGAGAGGTTCCAAGTAGTGAAACTTGGAGGAATTGCATAAACGAAACTGAAGAACATTGTGTACTATTTTCAGTTCTTTATTCATTATAGGTATGTGATCATATACACCACGTCTATTACGTAGCTACAAATCAGATTTGGATGATGAAATTGATGAGGGATTTTGGTTGAGGTACGTGTTGGGTACATCATTAAGACAAGTAGTTGATGAGTTGGCACATACATGAGGTGTATAGGTGATGATGTTGGTAAATATTTATCACTCAGAGTTTATGTGTATTTAATGGATGATTGGTACATATTTGGTGCATGGTTTATGCACTCATTGATGGTACACGTTGAGGTATAGGTTGGTGCATGGTTGATGAACTTGTCTATGCTACAAGTTGATTACAGGTTGTTTGGACAGGTCATTGTGACAGATTATTTGTACATATTTGGTGCATGGTTGATGCATTTGTTTATGGTACAAGTTGAGGTACAGTTTGAAGTATGGTACATGTTGGCATAGGTTATTGGTACAAGATGTTACAAGTTGATTGGTATATGTTTACAATAGTATATCTCAGAGTGATAGTGTGACAGTGGTTCCATCATTCTACTTCTATGCCAGGGAAGTTGGACGAGGCAAGGACAGGTGGTTGTAGCCACCTTCCAGTTGTAGCTAGAGAACATAGTGGGTTGCAGTATCCTTTTGGTTGTAGCCAGAGAATTGGGGAGTTGGATCTTTCCTCAGGTTGTAGCTTGAGAAACTAGGGGGTTGTAGCCAGAGAAGTGGGGAGTTGGAGCTTCCTTCAGGTTGTATCCTGAGAAACTAGGGGGTTGGAGCCTCCTTCCAGTTGCAGCTGGAAAACAAAGGAAGTTGATTCTTCCAATTGATGTAATTCTTAAATACATATAACAAAATGAATTCCATGGTCTTCTCCCACTTTGGGTTGAACCACATAAAAAAACTGGTGTACTGTGTATGTGTATGATTTTTCATTTGTTCATTGTTTATTTACTCTACAACTATTATATGATAATGCTACATTGATGTAACACTTGTGTTTTGTGGTTAAAAAGGATTATTTACCTATTAGTGATTCACCCTCCCTCTCCGTAAAAACCTGGGACACCTGATAGATTTTGGAAATGATAAAAGATTGGAAAAAGTGAAATAGGATGCTACAGAAAATTTCACAGTATCAATGCTGTGAAATGGTATTTTTCATTGTTTTTAAGAAATTAGCACACAACAGAGGGTGTTTTTTATCATAAATTTTGAATTCTCTCTGAAATTTTTTGTGGAGGAAGAACACGTTATTGTTGAATTGTTGAAAAAACATCATCTTGACCTAGTTTGGCATTTGAGAGAAACAATTAAAACACCAGTGCGCTACAAACTTTCTATTTTTCATAGTTGATTGGATATTCGCCTTGTTGGGAGGTTTCCACCTGTCAAGGAGGGTTCGAACAACTTCTCATAGATTAGTTAGATTCTAAGGGACACCTACTCCTAATTTTTATCTCCATTAAAGACCTCATGTAGTGAGTTGGAAACAATTTATTAGTGACTTCCAACGATTTCTTGAAAATTAGCAGTTTGTTGGATCTTTGTCTCTTTGACTGTTGCAACCTATCACCAAGGCCTAGAATCCAATGAAAGAAATGGGATTTGACCTCTTAAGGATCTTTTGATACTATTTTCTATTTAATGAAGGAGGTATCTCTTGGGGAAGGGTGGGATTCATGAGCCAAGAGAGGCTAGAGAGAATAGGAGCAAGCAGTTTCTCTGTGTGTGTTCATTTGTAATCTTGAGGGCATTTCTATCATGTAAATATTCCTAACATTGAAGATTCATGAGATTTTTTATATCAGAGTGTGTTCTCTTTTTTATCCATATTCATTTCTATCTTTCTCGAATGAATTGTAGGTTTGAGGATCAACGACTGTATTTGATTTATAGATTCTTGAGAAACAAAGGGTTTGTTGTGATTTCCTATAACTCATTATGTTTATTCAAGTAGCTTTATAATCTATTTTGCAGAGAGGATGTTTTTTTAATGGACGATATAATTTATTTTAACTTATAATTTCTTCCATATTCCATCTTATAATCCATTTTTCTGATATGTTTTTCAATTGCCTTCTAACTTTAGGGTGTTTGTGTGACTCCATTGCCCATTGGTGTAGCCTATTGATCTGTAGTTTGATTCCCTCTCCCTTTCTTTCTCAATCTTGTTGATCCACCTATTCAAACCAAAAATTATATTTTACATTCTCATGTTTGCCGAGCTTACACTTTAGTAGTCAAAGTGTGACTTTCAGTGATAACATTTTTGGCACCATTGTCGGGGAAATAAGTGAATAAATATTCCATAGTAGAACAAAAATGGTCAAATCCATTTCTTGATGGTAGACAAGATCAAGACACAAGATTGAATACAATATTTTACCTGGAGAATCCATATTCATTACATATCAACTTATCGGTGACTCCATTGGTTTAAAATGGACAAAATTCTAGCTCATATGTATGCTTTCTGTGATTTCTCAAGTATAGTGAGTTTTCCAAATCCAGTGCCTAGTAGAGATGAATGGGAAGGTTACAATCCCAAATTTAGAGGAGAATATTGGGAAGTACCAATTGAGCACTTGCTGGATTTCCATGATTTTATTTATCATCTTCAAATCATGCATGAGGATGTTCAGATCAAGATTTTCAGGTGCTCCTTGGAAGGAAATGCTCGTGAGTGGTGTAGATCTCTTCCGGCTGCTAGCATTCAGTTGTTGAAATATTTTCTTATTGCATTCAATAATTATTGCAAAAAAGGTTATGGTGATGATATCCTATATGAAGGATGTTGTATGGAATTTAATAATTTATATATAAGATTTGCCAATCAGAGTGTTTGCAATCAAGGAATTGTTGAAGAAATTATTCCTCAAGATTTTCAACATGTTTCCCATGATTTTCAAAATGATATGCTTTCTCAAGAAACTAAAGTTGAAGCAAACAAGCAGGTCTATGACATGCTTCTTGTTGAACGTTTTGTTACTCTGAGAAATGTGGGGAGGTTCTTAATCTAGTAGAATCTCCATTTGAAAACACTGAAATCAACCATGAGTATGCTTCAATTTTGTAGATAATTAAGATTGCCAGTAGTCATAAAGAAAAAAATATGCAGAGGAAATCCATTATTCAGTTGGGACCCATAAACAAAATTTTTATTCAGGTATTCTCTCATGTGTTTTATGATCCGATTGTAGCATATATGGATATTTTTGTTAGCTAATTTTTTTTATCACTTTTCCACTATGGATATCAGTTTCAGGGATACTCTCAGCAAAATTTTATTTTATCATTGTCCATTTTTATTTTTCAAAACCAGAGATAAGTCTTGCATTCCCAACAGTTATTTGACTAGTTATATTGGAGATATCATATTACTTAATTAGGGATTCGAGATGGGTATATTAGTGTAGGTTGATGTCCATAAATAAGATCACTCCATGAGCATGTGATTTTCAATTTGAATTTGTCAACAGTGTGAGTTTAGTTTGCATCTTATGACAGTGTTTTTATTTTTCAGTAAGGGGTAGATATTTTTTCAAGAATACAATATGAAGAGATGGAATACATAAGGCACTGAACTAGATGTTCTTGATAGCTCACAGGGAGCATGCCATCCCATGTGGATCCAATTTTATCACATGGAATTATAGGGTTAAAGAATCATGACACAGAAGATCTTATTGTTTTCAGAGCTTGTATTTTAAACAAATTCTCATGGATTGTGTCATAAATTTTCTAACAACTTCCTCCAAGTGTGAAAATTGTGTTTAAGCCAGGCGCTGCGAACTGGCTAAAGGAGAGTGTTTGAGGTTGAATAGTTTGCACACATGTGTGTTAAAATCCCCAATTATATGCATCGAGCTCAAGTCTACTAGATACTTTATAAGGGTTATCATGCTATTTGAAGGTTGAAAGGATTTCCTTTTACTGATATGTTTGTTAGCACTGTGGATTGTGCTGCAAACCCTGTGTTCTAGGACTTCTAAAACTTTCACCTTTTGCATCCTTTCAAATTCATCCTTAAAAGAGTGAATTCTTACCCCTATCCATTTATAATGTGTGGTTGATCATTTGTTGAAGCAAGCTTAAAATTGTAAATGTTGTTAATGATGTTAACCAATTTTTATGCATTTTACAACATTTTTTGGGTGATGGCTATGAGTTGTAAGCCATGAGTATCAGTTGTGGTGCTTTCCTCAAGTTATATATCAATATAATGAAGTTTACAACACTCTTAGGACACCTGATAGAGTTTTGAAATGAAAAAACATTGGAAAAAGTGAAACGGGTTGCTATAGGAAATTTCACAACGTCAACGTTGTGAAGTGGTATTTTTGACTGTTTTTAAGAAATTAGCACACAATAGAGGATGTTTTTGCTCATAACTTTTGAATTCCCATCTAGGTTCCTATGAATTGTTTTTTGGAGGAAGAACATGATGTTTTTGAATTGATGAAAAAATATCCACCTGACCTAGTTTGGCATTTGAGAAAAACAATTAAAACACTAGTGCGCTGCGAAATGTGCTGCAAACTCTCTGCTTTGCATAGTTGATTGGATATTCACCTTGTTGGGAGGTTTCCACCTGTCAAGGAGGGTTTGAAAAAATTCTCAGAGATCATTTAGATGCTAAGGGACACCTGCACCTAATTTTTAACTCCATTAAAGACCTCATGCAGTGAGTCAAAAACAATTTATTAATGACTTCCAACAATTTTCTGAAAATTAGCAGTTTGTTGGAATTTTGTCTCTTTGACTAATGCCACCTATATCCAAGGCCTAGAATCCAATGAAAGAGATTGGATTAGACCTTCTAAGGATATTTTGATACTATTTTCTATTTAATGAAGGATGGAGATTTTGGAGAAGGGTGGGATTCATGACCCAAGAGAGGCTAGAGAGAATAGGAGCAAGCACTTTGTCTGTGTGTGTTCATTTGTAATCCTAAGGGAATTTTTATCATGTAAATATTCCTAAGATTGAATATTAATGAGTTTTTTTAATATCATATTGTGTTCTCTTTTTTATTCATCTTCATTTATATATTTCTTGAATGAATTGTAGCTTTGAGGATTAATGTTTGTATTTGATTTATAGATTCTTGAGAAGCAAAGGGTTTGTTGTGATTGCCTATAACTCATTGTGTTTATTCAAGTATCTTTCTAATCTGTTTTGGATAGAGGATATTTGTTTAATGGATGATCTACTTTATGTTAACTTATCCTTTCTTCCATATGTCATCTTATAATCCATTTTTATGATATTCTTTTCAATTGCCTTCTAACTTCAATGTGTTTGTGTGAGTCCATTGCCCATTGGTGTATCCTACTGATCTATAGTTTGCTTCCCTCTCCCTTTCTTTCTCAATATTTTTGATCCACCTATTCAAACCAAAAATTATCTTTTACATTCTGATGGGTGTTGAGCTTACACTTTAGCAGTCAAAGTGTGACTTTCAGTGCTAACACACTTTCTTGACTATGTAATGGAAATCAAGTAGTCATTTGTAGAAACATGAAATGAAGCACTAGAATTATTGACGAGTAGAATCATATTCTATTAGATTTCAAGTTTTGTAAGGTTATAAGATTATCTAGTTTGTTTTGTAGAATATCCTCTCAAAGGTATTGGGTTATTTTTCCTTTGGACATCATTAGGCTAGGATGTTAGCATGTAGATAGCATAGAAATGTTTTATAAATGAATGTAATTCTGTAAATAATTATGTTCCATAGTTGATTTGGGAAAGAAAAAGTATATTTTTAAATTTAAACTAAATATAAAACTAATGTTAAAATTATTCTTGAATAATGTTAATTAATATCTTGAAATAGTAGATAGATATCATCATCATCAAATAAAAAATAGTTCTGCAACTTTTCAAGCCTTTCCTAATATTCTGAACTGGAAATGTTGTCCCCCACTTAAGGAGGAGTTTTCCACTCCTTTTTAAATGTAGTGGCTGGCAGCATTCGACCACCCTAGCCCCCTCCCATCTTTCCTGATACCTCAAGTTTACCCAATCCAATGGAAATGGAATAGAAAAAGGAAGCTAAGATATCCCCAAAAAGAAAACAACCACTCCTAGCTTAGAACCATCAGAACCCGAAAGTCAAAAATAAAATCCCATCGGCTTACATCTCTCAATCAGAGAAAATTCTACAGTACAAAATCTTGTTTCCCCTCCTTGGGGGAGGACATTCAATGCATGCAAGATCATACCCTCATATGAAAATTCATGGGCCTTTGGCCATATGAGAAATCCCTCATGTGGTGGATCAAAACCATATGGAATCCCAAATGGGATGACTCCCTCAAACTAGGATCCAAAGGATTCTTTATGGCCATCTTCAACCTGGTTGAAGACTGAGAAATAGTCTTCTAAGGAGACTCTTATTTCTTCAACTCTACTGGTATATATATGCATACTTAGAAAGATAAATTCAAATCAAGAAAGGAATATTTCACTATAGCTTCAATATGGATCATATTGTACTCGCTCCCATAAGAGTATTGGCGCATGAAAATTCTAGAGGGTGTTGGAAACAATCTTGGATCCTTTTTCAATATTGTAGAGTCCACCCTTCAAGGTCACTATAACTCCTATTCCTAGATCTATGTCTAAATCAATGTATCTAAAGCTTTGCTAGCATCATTATGCCTTAGATATATGGACATAGTCTGGCTCCAGACCCTAGATTATGAATACATTCTCTTTCGGTGTAGAAAATTCCATGCTCAGGGAAACCTTTTCTAGGAATGTCCATTGAATAAGAAAACATAGCCCCCCAAACCCTAATTGGAAAGGGAAGAGGAAGGTTTTGAAAAATTACAAGAAAAGAGAAAAGCTAAAAATAAAACACCTATCGAGTCCAAACCCAAAGGCCCCTACACTAGTAATTGTTTCAACTCTCTAGAAACTCTCAGAGTAAGAAGTACCCAACCCTATCCCCTCGGTCAAGACCCAACGAAGTTCCTAACTTGGTCAAGAAAATAACCTTCCCTCCACTATTATCCCATCTTTCCTTAAGTCTGACCCCTAGAAACAAGACCAAGATGATCCAATGGTCCCCACTGAATCCCTAAAGGTGGAGTAGTATGAACTCAAATACATGGATCTAGAAGATCTAGATCTGAAAGGTGTGAAAGAAAAGCAGAACACTCGATACAAAATCAAGAAATCATACTATTGCAAAGTGCCTTGATCAAATCAAGGAACAAAGAGAAAGGAGTAATGACCCAAAAAATTTAAGAACCTTGTGCCTTCATCTTTAGGAATCAAGAACAATTCAAGTAAAGAAATTATCAAGGCTCCAAAAGATGACAAAAAAAGAGGAAGGCCATCCAACAAGAAAATCTTACAAGAATTGGTAGAACTTATTCGAAATTTCGGAAGGATTAAGAGCATGGTAGAAAAATTATCTTCACACCCCCAACCTTCATAATGAAATAAACCTCATGTAATATAAGAGGCCTTAACAACCCAAGTAAACAAATATGCTTAAAGAGCTTGATATTTTATGAAAGCATTCTATAATGGTGTTACAAGAAACCAAATGTACATCCATAATGATGGAAAAAATGCCCACTATATGTTGGAGAGGTTGAAATTTCATATAAGTAGATGTTGAAGGGGAATCAGGTGGTCTTTCCATCCTCTAGAACCCCCAAAAAATATGTCGCTCCTCATTCTTCACCACACGACATACTGTATCATCTAAATTCCAACCAATAGGATCTGACCAATATGGCTATATCACCAATGTCTACAGACCTCAAATTATGCAATATAAATCAACCTTTTTTCAATATCTCTCACTTTTATCTCCTCTCTTAGAAATCCATCCTTGGATCATAGGGGGAGACTTTGAAATTATACCTTCTCTCCCAAAAAAATGAAGGATTAAACTGTCTAGATGAAGATTCTCGAAGATTTAAATAAACCATTAGTGACTTGGGCCTCGTAGACTGGGAAACCACTAATGGAATGTTTACTTGTGACAACCATCGAGTTGGCCAACACCAAATATCCTCTCATATGGATCACTTTCTCATCTCAGAATCTCGTGTTCAAAGAAACTATGCCATAGAATCCACCATTCTCCCCTATCATGGGTTGGACCATTGGCACATCAACCTCCTCATTGAAATACCAACAAGCACCAAGAAATGACCCTTCTGCTTCGAATCCTTTTGGCTGACGGACCCTTCCTTCCACTCTAAGTTTCCCTCTTGATGGAAGACAACGAAGTTCAATTCGGGCTCCTCGATGTTTAGATTCTAGCAACACCTGAAGAACCTGAAAAAACAAATCAAGATATGGAATAAATCATAATTTGAAACATATTCCAAGCCAAAAAAACAACTACAAGAAAGAATGAAACAAAACCAACATTAAATGATCACATCAGGTCCCTCCCAGAAGCTAGTATAGGAAGAGGTCTATCTCATGGCCCAAATAGAAAGCATAGATATGCACGAGGAAATACTCTAGAGATAGAAGTCAAGAGTCTTATGGTTACTTAAAGGTGAGAGAAACTCAATTTTTTTCCACAATTTGGTGATCTAGGGAATACATTAGAACAAAATAATCTCTCTGAAATACCAACAAGGTAAAAAATTAAGCAACCACAAGGATATTAAATCATAAATTCTTCAATACTACATAAATCTAATGCAGGAACCTTAGTTGAATCAAAATCAAGCAATCAAAAATATTACCCAACATATTCCAAGAATGATAAATGAAAATCATAATGAAGCTCTGATGAGGCTAATCACCATGGAAGAGATGGAGCAAGTGATTTGAGAGATGCCAAAAGGGAAATCTCATGGACCTGATGCAATCATAGTGGACTTCTACCAAGCCTACTGGCAAGTAATAGAGAATGAAGTCTAGGAAGTAGTGGAAGACTCTAGAAAATACAACAAAGTCCTCCCATATTTCAACGCTACCTTCCTTACTCTCATTCCTAAAGAAGAAAAAGTAGAAAAACTCATAAAATTTCACCCTATATCCCTCTGCAATGTTATCTACAAGCTCATATCCAAAACCATTGGGAAAAGATTAAAACCCCTCCTCCCCTCCCTAGTATCCCTAGAGCAGACAATTTTTGTGAAAGGAAGACAAATCCTAGATAGTATAATCCTAACACATGAACTCATCCACTCCCTTCATTCCTCCAAGAAACTGAGAATGATCATCAAATTAGACCTATCAAAATAATTTGATAGATTGAACTAGAAATATATCTTCATCATCCTGGCCACTTTTTTCTTCAGTGAAAATTGCTTATAATGGGTTAAATCACTGATCTCCATGACCTTTTTTTTTTTTATCTTAGTTAATGTTTCCCCCTCCCTGACCTTTTCCCCAACTAGGTGTATTCGTCAAGAAAAAGAAGACAAATTCAAAAAAATCCAACACATGGGTTTTGTGCACAAGGTCTTGATTTTGGTTACACATAGATGAAATTCTCAGAAAAGGCACAGTGTGGGAGATAACACCATCATTTTATTCTGAGTTTTACCATATTCTCCAGTTACAACCAGTTTCCAAATTCCCAACCCAAACTTAGCCTCTAGTCAACAACAAAATCGATTTATGATGCCCTTAGATGATTCTATGGCTGAGAAAATAACTTGTAATCAGATCTTCAATGATCTTTACAATCCATATACTCTAAAATGAGATTGAAAGTTGTTTCAAAATTTATTATTTGGGGGAATTGGTTTCAATTCACCCTCATCGTCTTTTTGCATAAATACATGACTTGAGAACACAACAAGGGAGAGAGTGGTCTATATAGACCATAGGGGAACTATGTTTCCTTTTCTTAATTATCTTTTTATTGTGAAATTGTGATTTACTTCAAAGAAGTAGAGATGGAGGTGGTGCTAGCAAGAGGGGTAATGAAGAACATACTATGAGCTTTGCTTATGAAGAAATAATGAAAGGATTCTTCTACTAAGATTTTTAAAATCCGTGTTTTGAATGCATGATTTATGTAACTCTTTTATTTAAATGTTCATTGTCTTTTCTTAAGTTATTTTCAAATATAATATTGATTGTGTCTCCGATATTTTTTGGAAAATGTGTTGTTGATGGAGCTTTAAATTGTTCATGGTTAATTTTCTAATACACCATTCTGGCTCATATTGATTCCTTTTTCATGAGCAATGGAGTTACATTTAACTATTATGATTGTCATCAATAGTGGTTCAATAAATTATTTTATCAATTATATATGTGTTTTGGTTTATGGAATATTCTTCACAAACTAAAATGCTTGACTTTGAAATGCAATAAAAAAATTTGAAATGCAATAAAAAATGATATTGTAATTGTTTCTCCTTCGGATAAATGGGGTATTCTCAAACTTTGATTGCCTGCATCTCTACTTTGTTTCTTGAAATATCAGATAGTATAAATCCTTTCCTTTGTTGGCAATCATGACTCCTACTTACAGCGAATAGGTGATTATTACATTTAATGTGAAGGTAGATTCAATTATCATATTTAAACAAGCTCTTAATTTCTCTAACTGTGCCCCCCCTCCCACCCTCTATATAATATAATTTCTCTAATTATGCCCGCCCCTCCCACCCTCTATATAGAGGGTGGGAGGGGGCCGCATAATTAGAGGCCAAGATGGTTTTATTCCCATTCTTTTAACTTCGTAGTTTGCTTATATTCATGATTTTAAATATGAATCATTTATTTAAAGGCTAGTTAAATTATTGTTATCAGTTTTATTAGACTTATTTTTCTCATGTTTAAAATCATTTCTCTAGTTTGATTGGAAGCATATGGATTTATTCTTTGTTTCTCATCTCATGTGCTGTGTTGAGTGTTTTGTATGAATTTTTTTAGTTATCTTTCTATATCATTAGGTATTTTTATCATTTGTCTGAAATTTAGTTCTATGATTAAAATTGCCATTTTACAAAATTTCCACAATCATGTACAATCTGTACAAATTAGTTAGTTTTTTTTTTCTTTTATTTCTATTTAAAGTAGTCATTGTAAATATTTTAGATTTGTTTCTAGTTAGCATTATAATTATAAATATTGGTTTGTAGTATCTTTAAGAAAAAAATTCTATATCTTTTCTCTTATGAAGGAAGATTCTTTCATTGGATAATGCAACCATAAAACCCATCAAGAAAAACCATATGAAATGGCTTGGGTTCTTCTCTAAGGACCTAGGATCAGGTTCTTTCTCTTGTGTTGACGCATGGTCAATTCTTCCTGTCAACACATATGCAACTTTTCCTTTTCTCTTTATTCTTCTACCTTTTAGATGGGTTTCACTTTCCTCGATGAATTTCTTTCTTGAATCCATCGTTCCCCATGTTTAAATACAAAAATCATCTTCCAAGCACCCCACCACTAATTTTTCTTGGTATTACACAAGAATGAACAACTAACAATTCCAATTCCAAGTGGAAAAATTTCTCTTCATATTAGAAGTTAGAACTAATAATTTCAATTCCAATTGGACAAATTTGTCTTGGTATTACACAAGAAGACACAACTAATAATTCCAATTCCAATTGGATAATTTTGTCTTAGTATTACATAACTAAAAATTCCAATTAGACAAATTTTCCTTGGTATTACACAAGAAGACACAACTAATAATAACAATTGGAAAAATTTGTCTTGGTATTGCACAATAAGACACAACTAACAATTCCAATTGGACAAATTTGTCTTTCAATTCCAAGAAGACACAACCAATAATTCCAATTCCACTTATACAAATTTGTCTTCCAATTCTTCCCACAATTGCCTTGAAATAACACAAAATTGTGTATGACTTAAACAACAAGACTAAAATAACAAAAACATGTCTGTGTGCGTTATTTTTGTGTAGATGTCGGGCATGAAAATGTACGGATTGAAATAGATAAGGTAAAGGAGAATGCTTGGCACCAAAAAAGGCCCAGTAGCAACACATTGTAATGCCCACAAAGTTCAACCATCGTCGGGAATTCGCTGCGCGCGATGTTTAATGGCTTGGACCCACATACTTGTGGAAATCGGGAAATTTCCGGTCGGGAGTTCGCGAGCCATGTTCCACCATGCACAGGACCTTCCAAGTAGCGAACCCCGATGGTCAAGGGTCAACACTTCCATCTCTGTCGGGATTTCCCTGTCGGAAAATCGGCGATTTTTGTGTCGTTGTTCACTCCTCCCACAAACCTCCGAGCGCCGAACCCCGATGCCCCATGATCCTGTGCCACGTTTCTTCGTAGCGATCAACGGCCCCAATTAAATCAGAAAATCGCTACTCACAATTTCAAAGGGTATGGGACTCATGCCTCTACAAACGCCGAAGTCCGAATTCCCGATGGTGCCTGGACTTGCTGGTGTTGAAGGGTTAAATCCCTTGCACCTTCCCTGAGATCTAACGGCTGTCGGGTATCCGCCTGGGATCTAGCGGCTCAGATCCGTTTTCTACGTAACACTGTAATGATTCAATATATTTTGGTGCCTCCTCT